>ML777777.1:719238-745028 GCA_009831015.1 Picea engelmannii
AAAAGCACCTGAGAGAGTATAAGAGACAGACAATGGGTTAGATTATCATTCAGAAAGAAGAAGAGCACGCGAGGCTCTCTAGTTCAGAAGAAGAACTTAAAGATTAAGTTGTTTTGGTTACAAGAGAGAACCAGGGGAGGAATTCAGTCTCCGAGGAAGATAATTATTGAAATGAATGCATGATAATGTGAAATAGAAAGATCAAATAACTCATGAAAGAGTTATGAACTGGAGAATAGAAGACCGGAAGCCCAAAATAGAGAAAAAGAGGGTCGTGGGCTTGGTGTTGACTGGAAAGAAATCAATGCTGGAAGGAGAGGGCATTGAGGGAAAATTTAGCTGTGAAGGATCTCTCTTTCATACAGGAAATATAATTGAGAAGGAATCTAATAAACCCCTTGGAGGTCCTAATATTAGTGGGGGAAAATGGATACTTCTACTTCTACCATAAAGGTGGAAGAGAGTAACCTCCCCGATACCTTTCTTGACTTTTCAAGTAGAACCCATAAAACCCACCATGAGATAACAGGGTCGCGACCTTGATGTTGGGGAAGCATATGATAAACCTCCTAGAGGCTTTGATAGAGAGAGGATTTATCAGAGATGAAGGCCACAATGTTGGGGCTGGGGAATCATTTAATAAACCTCACAGAGGTTATGATAGAGAGAGAATCTCTGAGAATTTGTAGAAGACGTAAGGAACACAGATAAGTTTCACTAGTGATATCATGGCTTGGCACGGGGGTGGCTAGAGTTCTAAGAGTGAATTCCTATGACCCTACAATTGGGTAGAAAGACGAACACCCATAGTCACTTGGTCGGCTATGAACTGTAATAGATAAGTATTTTTTACCAACTGTAATCGAACTATAATTTAAAGTTGAGTTGTCTATGAATGTTTTAGGGATGTGCAAGCTTGTTTGATGACTAGACTGGTTGTTATCTTGCATGTTTTTGTATTTAATCAAGTAAGGAACTATATGGTTTGAACATGCTTTGTACACATGAATTATTAAGCCTCCTCTTTTGGCTCGAATTAAAGGAAATAAATTGTGATTTTATTGACCATAGGAACAATTTCATGTATACATGTCTATACTTTGGTTGTATTTGGTTTCCTGGAAAAAAAGGGAGATGGATTCATATGAAATAAATGACACACCATAAATGGAATGAAACATGGAAGGAGACCATGAAGTTCTGGTAAAAACCTGAAGGAGGGATCTGGGATGATCCGTGAGCTGTGAAATCGAATTTGGGTTGTTAACCAAAGAAAAACCTTAGAAGAACCCTAAAAAAAATCACAGTCATTGAAATGGAATTCTAAATAAATCTTGACCCTTCATAGGAGGGAATGATTGCAGAATGACTGAATGTGAGGGTTTTAGAGAACCCTGAAGGAATATATGGATTTTCAATCAGAACTAGAGTGAGACTATATACTAACCATCCATCGTAGGATATCGTTCAAGTTAAGTTGTGGATCCATAGCAGTTGTACTCCGAAGGAGGAATTCCAAGGGAATATATGGACCCTCAATCAGGGAATGCCAAGGATTAGCCTCTGTCATGGATCTTTGTGTATCTCTTAAGTGATATTATAAGGAGAGGGGATGTCAATATGAAGTGTCATGCTTACCTTGAATGACGACGTGTTCATAGGTTGATAGGTCTACAACCGTGAATGGAAATAGGTAATTGACTGGTGGGTCAAGCATGGGCCCTTTGAGTGAATTTTTTCTTAGACCCTTTTCTTAACCTTATTCATTGGAACAAAAGGTTGAAAGATATCAACCATTAATTGTGGAAGATCCATCAGATTATTCCATATTTAGAATGTGACAAGAATCTGAATTTACCAAAGTTTTCGATCTATCAGGGAAGAATTCGAAGTGATCATGTTAGAATCACATGATGGTCTTATGTTATAAATAGAGATACACAAGAATCAACTCATCTAATCAAGTTCAATAGTGTGTATGCATGTGGCCCTCGAGCTCTCTGTTCCATAGCCTTGAAATATTATCAAAACACCTATTCTCCCTCTTATTAGTCCATGCTATAGGCGCGCTCGATTCATCTTTTTTATTAGTTAACCTTTGATTTTTTATTTTAAATTCTAAAATTTAGTATTAAAATTTAACATAGGAAAACTTAAACACTTTATATTATGTCATTTAACAAAAAATATTATTATTATTTTTTTTTAGATTAGATTGAAATCTTATTACCGCAATGCCTGTTGGAATTTGGTGACAACGAATTCCTCCAAGGATAGATATGGATCCTATTATTATGCGTTGGTTACAACGAAATAGACCAAGTTAGAATATGGATAGGGATTGCATTTAATATTTAGTTTCTTGTGTGAATGTATAAATTCATGTAATCCTATAGAGGCAAAAACGACTAAGTGTGAGTGAGTTGATGTAATCTCCATGATCTGAATAATAAGACAATCGATGCCTATGCTTGGTGGACATAGCCCAATGTTTGGGTGAACCACGTGAAATCCCTGTGTCTATTATCTGTGTGTGATTGTTAATTATTACATGTGAATTGTGTTTTCCGCATTGACAATTCTAACAAGTGGTATCAGAGTTGGTTAGAGCTGGTTGAAGGAGCATCAAATTATCGAAGGAGTCGCAGAAGTGAGGTGCATAGATTTCTACATCGTTACAGGTCCCTCCTCTGGAAGGGTGCGACGACATACTACCCAAACCTTCCACGCATTTGAGAACCTGGAATTTCCGCAGTTGAATATGAGGAACAGTGCGTAGATCTTTCACGATGTATGCACTCCAAATGTGTCGAGAGGTGCAGACTCGTCTTAGTGGAAGCGTGAGGTTCTTGTGGTGACTCCCTTAAAGAAAAAAGTCATGACTCCTTAAATTAATTCGCATACTTTTAAAGGAATTTAAGGTATGGTTTGTTTGAAAAAGTTTATGGTATGACGTACAGATGGAAGATGCTTAAAAGGTAATTTTTCATTAATTAAAAAGTGCCAAGCCAAGTCACGTGGGTGAGTTAAAGTAAAGAAGGTGGAGCAATTTAAATGTAAAAGTGGATGTTTTTTTTTTTTTTTAAAGTGAATCTTTTTGTTTTATAAAAGATTTTTTATTAAACCTTTTTATATATTATTAAAAGGTTTTGTAATTAAACTTTTTACCAATCATTCCTCCACATATTTTTTCAAAGGTCCTTGGGTTTTTATAAGCAGTGGATATTGGGAGATTTTTGTGCTAATTCCTAATATGCAGAGTTCGAAGTTTGAAGTTGAAAAGTTCAGCCCTAAAAACAACTTTGAGCTCTGGAAGCTTAAGATGCGGGATTTCTTGGTGCAACAAGTGTTGCAAAAAGCATTGGCAGGCAAGTCAAAGAAACCAACAACCATGATGGAATAGGAATGGGAGGATCTGGATGTGAAATCTCTTAGCACCATTCATTTATGTCTGGCATATGAGGTTCTGTTTAATATCGTAGTAGAGGATACACCATCCGGATTATGGATCAATTTGGAAAGTCTATATATGACGAAGTCCTTGACAAGCAAAATCTACTTGAAGAGACAGTTGTACAGTTTGTGGATGAAAGAAGGTACAAAAGTTGATGACCATTTAAATACCTTCAATACCCTTATAGTTCAATTGACTAGTATGGAAGTTAAATTCAAAGATGAGGATAAGACTATTAAACTATTGTGTTTGTTCCCTAAGTCTTGGGATAATCTAGTCACCTCTATTAGCTTTAGCTTAGCAGATGTTTTATATTATGACTCTGTTGTGAGAGCTTTGTTGGTTGAGGAGATGAGGAGAAAATCTAGTAAAGAAGCCTCAACTTCAGAGGCAATGTTGATCAGAGGTCGAACCACAGAGAAGAATGAGAGAAGTTCTTTTTGATCTAAGTCAAGACACAGAAAGGGTAAAGCAAAATGTTGGTACTGTGGAAAAACATGACATCTCAAGAAAGATTGTTGGAAAAGAAAGGAATCTGAGGAAAACTCTATGAAGGAAGAAAATTTGGCTTTAACAAATTCAGGTATGATTGATCAAGTTTTATCCATTTCTAGTAATTTACAATATCAAGAAGAATGGCAGTTAGATTCAGGTGCCTCCCACCACATGTTCTCACATAGAAATTGGTTTATTTCTTACCAATCTATTGATGAGGGTGTAGTGTTTATGGGAAATGGAATTCCCTGCAAAACTGTTGGGGTTGGCAGTATTAGAATCAGGATGTTCGATGGTATTGTTAGGGAATTAACGGATGTTAGATATGTACCTGAGCTTAAATCAAATTTGATTTCATTAGGAGTGTTTGATTCTTGTGGATATAAGTATACAGGTCAACGTGGAGCTCTCACATTGTCGAAAAGGAATTTAGTAGTGATGAAGGCAACCAAGGTTGATAACCTTTATAATCTGGAAGGGAGTACTGAAGTGGCATCTAAAGTGACAGATGTACTTTCTTGTTTATGGAAGAAGAATCAATTTCATAAGAGCAAGAATTAATTGCAAGTACTGGTAAGAGGTAAATCAATTCCAGACTTAAAATATTTGTTTCTAAATTCCTGCTTGTTTTATATCTTTGCAAGTTATGATGATGGTATAAAGGGATGTTGTGTGTAGGATCCTACTTCTTACAAGGTAATCATTGAGAGAGATATAAAATGTATGGAACAACCAAAAGGGTTGATTCAAGATCGCAATGGTAAATTTGTTTGCATGCTAGGTAATTCATTGTTTGGCCTATTGGTACCCAGGCAAATATACAAGAGGTTTGAATCCTTCATAGTGAGTCAGAATTTTTCAAAGGGTAGGAATGACTATACAGTTTATAGGTACATTCACAGTCTTGATGCTATTTGTGGATGATATGCTCGATGCAAGCCAAAGCATGGATAAAATCAATGAGAAAATGACTTAGGTGGACAGGACAATTCAGATGAGGGATCAAGGAGTAGCAAAACAAATTATGGGCATGGAATTACATAGAGATGGTAATGGTAAGTTGTGGTTGGAGTTCAGTGTGAACATTGTAAAACCAGTTTGTATCCCTCTTTCTTTCCATTAAAAGTTTTCTTCAAGAATAGGGCATGTCTATAAAGAAGAAAATGTTATGTCTCGTGTAAGTTCAGTAGGAGGTCTATTGTATGTGATGAAATGGTTAAGACCATATGTTTCACATGCTAATGATGTTGTCAGATACGTGACAGATTCAGGTGTTGTAGTGAAATGGGTGGTTCAACATTTCAGAAGAACAAATGTCACCTATAATGGTTACACTAAGATAGTCTTTGATAATTGTAATGTATATTGTAATACAGGTGTCTTAGATAGGAGGAGATCTATCACTAAATGTGTCTCATGACACAATTGTGAAGACATGTTGGAGGTAGAGTCACCCATCAGGAAATCCAAACTCGTTCAAGTCACACATGCGAGCTCATGAAACCAATTTTATTAGAGAAGGTGCAGTAGTGCTTGTGATGCAGGAGCATCGCTAGCAGCCAAGCGAGCATGAAAGCAGAAGCCAATTGGGAAAAGCATAGCACACATTTTCCACATTTTGAAATGTTTTTGAAAGATTAAGAAGCATATATTAATGTAGTAGCTAGAAGTGTACTTGCATTTATATCTGGATGTTGTAAATAGATCTTGAGCGATTTTCTCTCATCTGTCAATGTAGAAGGAATTTAAGCCCAGTTAATGAAAGTAAGTAGTTTTGAATTCATAGATTAGACAGTTAGAGTGTAGGAGGGAGGATGGATATAGACACCCTCGCCTTTGTATCATAGCAGTTATTGTTGTATCATTAGCATAGAATAGAAGAAAAGAGTTGTAGCAGAGAGCTGTAGAGAAGAACCCATGTACATAAGAAATTGAGTTAATATATGAAGCTTTGACTCAACTTTCATGTTGTTATGATGTTTACTGTTTACATATGTTGAATGGTATGCTTATGGTTTTTTTATTCTCTATGTTATGCATTTGTTATGGGCTTATGCTATGTATGTATGATTTCATGTTGAATATTTGAAGTCTGAGAGAGAGAGAGAGAGAGAATGAGTTTCAATTGTTTCTCTTCCTGAGTGAGAGAAGTTCCTGCAAGGAGTGCAGTGAAGCATCCGCAAATAGTGCATTGACAGGGTTTTAGAGTTTATCTATGAAATCTCAGGAGGGATACCATTGTTCTCATTCCAGCAAAAGTGAAAGTGAAGCACAGGAGCTATGCAAGGTGTGTGCATGCTAGTTGAAGCCTTACAACTTATCAGCTAAGGTTGAAGAGAGAAAGACTGTTGTTGCAGAAAGTCCACAGAGTCGAAAGATCAAATACCCAGGAGTATTTGAAAGATTTCCGCAAGGAGTGCGAGCAGGAACCCTTTTGGAGGCTTCAGTTTATAAGAGAAAGTTCAGGAGGGATAACACCTTTGAACACTTCAAAGGAGGACGAATATTGAAATACTTCAAAGGGAGATGAGGTTCAAAGCCATCCAGCAGAAGTAAAGTTCAGAAGGGAGAACACCAGTTCATCTTGTAGAAGTCATAGAGGAGTGAATAGATCGGTAACAATTCTCCATGGAGGACTCACAAAGTTGCGAGGACCATAGGATCTAGAGAAGGTGCAAGGTGGATAGAGGTTGGACGAACCCATCACTTTGGTTTCAAGAATCAACAAGGACCGTTGATTGTGGTCACTTTGGGTCATCGGATCATTTCGCGAACTTGGGGTTCGTGAGTTTGGAGGTGGAAGACCAAACTCTTGGAGTCACGAAGTCCCAAGTTGTGAGAAGTGGAGGAAGAGATCGAGACCATTGGATCCAAGATGTGGGAGAACCATCAGATCTGAATCTTCGTGAGGTATCGCATATCGTGAGTTCGAAGGATAGACCAAATCCTTTTGTTGTACGAATTCCTGAGTAGCGAGAAGTCGGAGAAACCGTCGGATCAAAACCTCTTCGCTATATCACGTATCAGGGTTTTGAAAGTTGGGAGGAATCAGTTTCGACTGCAGAAATCACAAGCTTCTGAGTTGTGAAGGCTCGTGCAACACATGGCACGTCCACTTGGTGGGAACCGCGTGGCTGATAGGTGGCGTGACGATAAGATGCCCAGAGAGAGGAAGAGTTAGAGACAAGTGGTGGACATGTGTCATTTGAAAAGGGAGTCAACACCCTGTTGACTTCTCGTGCATCGGATTCTCGTAAGAAAGGAGCACAAAGGCTCAACGAATCAAGTCACAAAGTTGCGAGTTCCGAGAAGTGATGAAGGATTCAAACCTTCTCTGACTTTCACGCCTTGGAGTTTTGTAAAAGAAGGGCCCGAAGTTCAACCTTTCAACTCACGAACTCGTGAGATTGCTAGTTGCGAGAAGTGCGAAAAGGAAATCAACCATCGCCTCTCAGGGTTTCGCAAAGGGAGAGTGCCAAATTTCGACACTCCAAATCGCGAGGTTGCGAGTTTCAAGAGGCACTAGTACTTAGCCCTAGTCGACGGATACACGTGGAGGGTGCTAAGAAAAAAGGAGCCATACCCCATCGCATCTCAAGTATTGGCGTTTGATGAAGAAAAGTTGAGGGTCTTCGACTCATTAACACGCAAGTTGCGAAAGACGCTTGCACTAAGACAAGGTAGTGATCACTTGGAGAAGGAAAATCTTGCACCTGGTGTCAAGTTACATAGGGAGAGTTTTTACAAAGGACCCATGGATTCGTTGGAGGTTCCAGTAGGAATCAAAGGAGCCGCTTCTCCTCAAGGCAATTTTAGAACAATCCTGAGCGGATCTTGGCCCGAGGGTCAGGGATCTGCGTCATTTGTGGTATTAGAGCATAGGAAAAGTTCTTTGCTTTCTGTAGGAGAGAAAAGAGGAACATTTTACAGCCATGCCGCTGAGGAGAAGAGATAGGCCAATTCTTGATCCAGCAGTGGAAAGAGAAATGTGTGAGTTATGTGTCAGGATTGATGCCATGGAGACAACACAGAGGTGCACAGTGGACGTTGGGGATATCAACGAGGCTGAAAGTGAAAATGAAGCTAGAAATGAAGGAGAAGAAGTCGTAATCGAAGATGCTGCAGATGAACGCCTATTCAGGACTGTTGCTAGGATAGGTGCCAGAGCAAAAATGGACATTCCAGTGTATGAAGGAAACTTAGATGTTAAAGAACTTCTAGAATGGATTAGAGCTCTGGATAAATACTTCGACTATGAGGATGTTGAGGAAGACAAGAAGGTCAAACATAACATCACTAGACTTAAAGGGCATGCAACACTATGGTGGGATGAACTGCAGGCTGACAAACACTACAAGGGCAAGAAGAAAATTAAAAGCTGGGATAAAATGGTAGCAAAGATGAAAGCCAAATTCATACCCAAGGATTATCAAATCACTCTATTTTGGAGGATGCAGAATTTGAGACAGAAGCTGATGTCAGTGAAGGAATACACTGAAGAGTTCTACAAGATAAACATCAGAGCAGGTCATCGGGAAAGTGATGATGAAAAAGTTGCAAGGTACATGACTATTCTACGATATGACATTAAAGACGAGATGAGCATGATGACCCTTCGGACTGTAGAAGATGCTTATCAGATGGTTCTGAAAGATGAAGAGAAGTTGAGCCGAAAGAAAGGTCAAAGAGACCGAGGCAGAAGCCAAGCCAGAGGCAAAACAATTGCCCAAGACAGAACTCAGAAATCTAAAGAAGAAGGGAAGAAACCTCAAACTCAACATGAGAGAGGAGGAAGTTCACAGAGAGGGCAGTATGCTGATAGAAATACTTTTCCTTGAACTAGAGGAAGAGGAAGAGGAAGAGGTGGTGAAGTGAAGTGCTTTGTCTGTGGGAAAATCGGACATAAATCCTATGAGTGTCCAGATAAGAAGAAAGATGGTAGTGAAACTCACATTGTCAAAGATCAAGGATGGAATGTTGATGCAGAAGACGTCGAGGGCGGAAAATCCTTAATGATGAGGAAAGTTCTCTTGAAGCCGGAGAAAGAGGCAGAGAACCCAGCCCAAAGAAACAATTTGTTTCAGACTGCTTGCAAAACCAAAGATAGAGTATGCAAAGTCATAGTGGATAGCGGTGGCACAAACAATATCGTATCTACAAAGATGGTAGAAAAGCTAGAGCTGGAGATTGTTGTACATCCAAACCCATACAGAGTTTTGTGGCTACAAAAAGGACATCAGGTAACTGTCACTAAAAAATGTTTAGTTGAGTTTAAAATAGGAGGATATAAGGATGAAATATTATGTGATGTCATTCCCATGGATTTTTTTCATCTATTGCTGGGTAGACCGTGGAAATATGACAATGTGATTCATGATGGTAGATAGAACACATACACCCTGGAGAAGAATGGGAGGACGCACATGTTGTTGCCGATTAAAGATCAAGGAGTGAAACCAGAGGTGAGCAACACTATACTTCTCATGAGTGGGAAGGAACTTCTTAAGGAGGTTAAGAAGAAGGAAGACACATAACTTATTGTGGTCAGGAAGCCTAAAATTGTTTTGACCAGTAGAAGGATAGATGATTTACCAGAAGAAATCCAGGAGTTGCTGGGAGAGTTTGTTGATATAGTAGTGGACGAACTACCTTGTTCGTTTCCACCTATTAGAAGTATAATACATCACATTGATCTTATACCTAGAGCCAATTTACCAAACAAAGCCATGTACAGGTTGACGTCGCAGAAAAATGAGGAATTCAAGAGACAGGTCCAGGACTTAATGGATAAAGGATTGATTCGAGAGAGCTTGAGTCCATGCGTTGTTCCGATAGTGCTCAGCCCAAAGAAATATGGAGGTTGGCTAATGTGTACAGACTCAAGGGAAATCAATAAGATTACCATCAGATACAGATTTTCATTGCCAAGGATGGATGACTTGATGGATTTCTTGAGTGGAGCCAAGTTTTTTTCAAATATTGATTTGAAAAGCGGATATCATCAAATTCGTATGAGGGAAGGTGATGAATGGAAGACAACATTCAAGATGAATGAAAGGCTATATGAATGGCTTGTCATTCCATTTGGCTTAACAAATGCACCTAGTACTTTCATGAGATTGATGAACAAAGTCCTGAAGGATTTCATAGGGAAATTCGTCATTGTATATCTTGATGATAAATTAATTTTCAACAAGACAGAAGCAGAGCACTTAAATCATTTAGTTGTCGTAATGAGGAGATTACAACAAGAGAAATTGTTGATTAATATGAAGAATTCGTCATTTATGAGGACATAACTCATCTATTTGGGTTTTGTTATCTCTGCAAATGAGTTGAAGATGGATCTGGAAAAAGTAGATGCAATTAAGAATTGGCCATCGCCGAAAAATGTGTTTGGAGTTCGAAGCTTCCATGGTTTGGCTAGTTTCTACTGGAAATTCATCTGAAATTTTAGTAGAATTAGCACACCAATGATGGATACGATGAAGAAAATATATAAATCTTTTCACTGGACAAAAGAAGTAGAGAAGAGTTTCAATCTGCTGAAGAAGAAGATCACGGAACAACCAATTCTGGTTTTGTCGGATTTTAGCAAGACATTCCAGGTCAAGTATGACGTGAGTGGATTTGCAATTGGAGCGGTCTTGAGCCAAGATGACGGGTTGATCGCATACTTTAGTGAAAAACTGAATGAAGAGAAGATCAGGTACTCAACATATGACAAAGAATTTTATGCAGTCATACAAGCACTGAAGAAATGGAGACATTATTTAGTTCCTAAAGAGTTTGTTTTGTACAGTGATAATCATGCTTTACAATTTGTGACTCAATAGGAGAAGTTGAACCAAAAACATGCTAAATGGGTTGAATTCATGCAGAATTTTACTTTTGTAATTAAGCATATTTCTGGAACAGCTAACAAAGTTGTTGATGCTTTTAGCAGGAAATGTTTGCTTATGCAGGAATTCAGAGTCAAAACTTTGGGTTTTGATAACCTCAAAGAAATGTACAGGGATGACCCAAATTTTAAGGAAGCATATGAGGCATCTGAGAATCTAGTTCTCAGGGACAAAAACCAATGGACCGAGTATATCATCCAGGATGGATTATTATTCAGGGGCAACCAGCTATGTATTCCAAAATGTTCCATGAGGGAGAATCTACTGAAGGAAAAACACAACGGAGGATTGGTCGGACACTTCGGTCATGATAAGACGTTCTCAAAGTTGAATGGCTCATATTTTTGGCCAGGGATGAGGACAAATGTTAAGAAATTTGTGGACAGATGTAGAATTTGCCAACACACAAAAGGGAAAAGGTAGAACACAGGGTTATATCAACCATTACCCATACCAGAAAGGCCGTGGGACACAGTGAGCATGGATTTCATATTGGGACTGCCAAGAACGCAAAGAGGCTATGATTCAATCTTTGTGGTAGTCAATATATTTTCCAAGATGACACATTTCATACCATGCCAGAAAACCAATGACGCAACTCATATTGAGAACCTGTTTTTCAAGGAAGTCGTCAGACTTCACAACTTGCCAAGGAGTATTGTTTCTGATCGAGATACCAAGTTCATTGGAAATTTCTAGAGGACTTTGTGGAAGAAGTTAGGGACAAGTTTGTCTTTTAGCTCAGCATATCATCCTCAGGTGGATGGATAGACAAAGGTCGTAAATAGGAGCTTGGGAGATTTGTTGAGGAGCTTAGTGACTGAACACCACAGTCAGTGGGATCACATTCTGCCATAGGTGGAATTTGCTTATAATGATTCACTTAACAGAATAACAGGGCAGAGTCCATTCCAGATTATATATGGAATGCAGCCAGGAGGAGTTTCTGAATTGAAAGATTTGGAACAAAATGAATTCATAAGTGCTAGTGCAGAGGCCTTTGCAGAAGCAATGAAGGAGCTTCATAGCCGAATTAAGGAGCGATTGCATAATTAAAATCAAGAATATAAGCACAGAGCAGATCAACACAGGAGAGAACTTCAATTTGAAGTTGGTGATCTGATTCTTGCACATCTGACGAAGGAAAGGTTCCCAAGGGGAACATATAACAAACTGAAGATGAAAAAGATTGGACTGTGCAAGGTCATAAGGAAATTTGGGGAAAACACATATGAGATTGAATTACCCGATCGGGTCAGAATCTCACCGATATTCAATGTTGCATATTTGTACCCTTACATAGCTAAAGAAGAAGGAGCAGAAGATGAACAGAAAGAAGTTCAGTGGACAAAACAAATGCCTGTAGCTGAAAATCCATAGATGGAAAGTATAATTGACAAGAGGGTTAGCAAGAAGACCAGGAGAAAAGAGTATTTTGAATATTTATTCAAATGGAAGGGACATCCAGTTGAAGATGCCAGTTGGGAAGATGAAGCAGAAATTCAGAAGCATGGACAGACCATGCAAGAACTCATGAATAGAAGTTCATGAAAAATTTCAAGCGAGGGAGTATGATGCAGGAGCATCGCCAACAGCCAAGCGAGCATGAAAGCAGAAGCCAGCTGGGAAAAGCGCAGCACACATTTTCCACATTTTGAAATGTTTTTGAAAGATTAAGAAGAGGGTATTAATGTAGTAGCTAGAAGTGTACTTGCATTTATATCTGGCTGTTGTAAATAGATCTTGAGCGATTTTCTCTCATCTGTCAATGTAAAAGAAATTTAAGCCCAGTTAATGAAAGTAGGTAGTTTTGAATTCATAGATTAGACAGTTAGAGCGTAGGAGGGAGAACGGATATAGACACCCTCGCCTTTGTATCGTAGTAGTTGTTGTTTTATCATTAGCATAGAACAGAAGAAAAGAGTTGTAGCAGAGAGCTGTAGAGAAGAACCCATGTACAGAAGCAATTGAGTTAATATATGAAGCTTTGAATCAACTTTCATGGTGTTATGATGTTTACTGTTTACATATGTTGAATGGTAGACTTATGGTTGTTTTATTCTCTCTGTTATGCATTTGTTATGAGGTTATGCTATGTATGTATGATTTCATGCTGAATATTTGAAGTCTGAGAGAGAGAGAGAGAATGAGTTTCAATTGTTTCTCTTCCTGAGTGAGAGAAGTTCCTGCAAGGAGTGCAGTGAAGCGTCCGCAAATAGTGCATTGATAGGTTTTGAGAGTTTATCTCTGAAAGCTCAGGAGGGATACCGTTGTTCTCATTCCAACAAAAGTGCAAGTGAAGCACAAGAGTCGTGCAAGGTGTGCGCAGGCTAGTTGAAGCCTTAGAACTTATCAACTAAGGTTGAAGAGAGAAAGATTGTTATTACAGAAAATTCACAGAGTCAAAAGATCAAATACCCAGGAGTATTTGAAAGATTTTCGCAAGGAGTGCGAGCAGGAACCCTTTTGGAGGCTTGAGTTTACAAGAGAAAGTTCAGGAGGGATAACACCTTTGAACACTTCAAAGGAGGACGAAGATGGAAATACTTCAAAGGGAGACGAGGGTCGAAGTCATCCAGCAAAAGTAAAGTTCAGAAGGGAGAACACCAGTTCGTCTTGCATAATTCATAGAGGAGTGAATAGAGTGGTCAAAATTTTTCATGGAGGACTTGCGAAGTTGCAAGGACCGTAGGATCTAGAGAAGCTAGAAGGTGGATAGAGGTTGGACGAACCCATCACTTTGGTTTCAAGAATCAACGAGGACTGTTGATCGTGGTTAGTTTGGGCCGTCGGATCATTTCGCGAACTCGAGGTTCATGAGTTTAGAGGTGGAATACCAAACTCTTCGAGTCACGAAGTCCCGAGTTGCGAGAAGTGGAGGAAGAGATCCATACCGTTGGATCCAAACTGCGAGAGAACCGTCATATCTGAATCTTCGTGGGGTATCTCATATCGTGAGTTTGGAGGATAGACCAAATCCTTTGGTTATGCGAATTCCTGAGTAGCGAGAAGTAGGAGCAACCGACGGATCAAAACCTCTTCGCTAGATCATGTATTGGGGTTTCATAAGTTGGGAGGAATCAGTTTCGACTGCAAAAGTCACGAGCATGCGAGTTGTGAAGGCTCGTGCAGCACGTGGCACGACCGCTTGGTGGGAACCGTGTGGCTGATAGGTGGCGTGACGACAAGACGCCCAGAGAGAAAAAGAAGTGGTGACAGGTGGTGGACACATGTCGTTTGAAAAGGCAGTCAACACCCTGTTGACTTCTTGTGCATCGGATTCTCGTAAGAAAGGAGCACAAAGGCTCAACGACTCAAGTCACGAAGTTGCGAGTTTCGAGAAGTGTTTAAGGAGTCAAACCTTCTCTGACTTTCGTGCCTCGAAGTTTCATAAAAGAAGGTCCCGGAGGTTCAACCTTTCAACTCACGAACTCACGAGATTGCGAGTTCTGAGAAGTGCGAAAAGGAAGTCAACCATCGCCTCTTGAGGTTTCGCAAAGGGAGAGTGTCAAAGTTCGACACTCCAACTCACGAGGTTGCTAGTTGCGAGAGGCGCTAGTACTTAGCCCTAGACGACGAATACGCGTGGAGGGTGCTGACAAGAAAGGAGCCATACCCCATCGCATCTCGAGTATCGACGTTTGGTGAAGAAAAGTTGAGGGGCTTCGACTCGCGAACACACGAGTTGCGAAAGACGCTTGTGCTAAGACAAGGTAGTGATCACTTGGAGAAGGAAAATCTCACGCCCGGTATCAAGTTACGTAGGGCGAGTTTTTACAAAGGACCTGTGGATTCGTTGAAGGTTCCAGTGGGAATCAAAGGAGCCGCTTCGACTCAAGGGAATTTTAGAACGATCCTGAGCGGATCTTGGCCCGAGGGTCGGGGATCTCTGTCATCTTGGCTTCTCTTGGCTTGTAGAAAAGGTGATGAACAAAAGGAAGGAGCAAGGTATCAGGTTAATTGTTGTCAAGGTGGAGATTGTTGGGATTTGGTGACAACGAATTCCTCCAAGGATAGATCTGGATCCTATTATTCTACGTTGGTTACAACCAAATAGATAAGTTAGAATATGGATAGGGATTGCATTTAATATTCAATTTCTTGTGTGAATGTATAAATTCATGTAAGCCCATAGAGGTAAAAACCACTAAGTGTGAGTGAGTTGATATAATCTCTATGATTTGAATAATAGGACAACCGATGCCAATGCTTGGTGGACGTAGCCCAAAGTTTGGGTGAACCACGTGAAATACCTGTGTCTATTATCTGTGTGTGATTATTAATTATTACATATGAATTGTGTTTTCCGCATTGACAATTCTAACAATGCTAACCCGCATTAACACTTAATTGTTAGTGGTAATTAGATTGAAGTCTTATTACCAATATGCCAGAGAATATTAACATTAACATTTTCATTATCATTGGTAATGCTCATTAACACTTCAATGTCAATTCACAATCTCAGTTATATACATATTTATTTTGTTTACTGCAATTATTGAAAAGTGTACTATTTAAACACAAGAAATTTATATACACATGTTTCAAAACAATTTTTTTTGTTTAGTGCAATTATTGAGAAGTGGACTATTTACAAGGTAGAAAATTTACTTCACAACAAAATTAACACAAACTTGTTATAAGAATAAACTAGAGTTACCTAATCAACTCCTAATACACCTAATTCTTATACTATTAAACATTATATCATGCATAAGTGGAAATGTAATGGATTCAGCTATTGCTTGGATTGGACTTATATTAAATATAAGTTGAACAATTTTTTTTCTTGGATTCTAGACTTATATTTTAAGTAGAACAATTTTTTTCAAATGAAATCAAAAAAAATTTGTTTATATTTATGTATTGAACAAATTTTTGCCCATGAAATAGATTTTGTTTATACGTATGTATTGAAGGGAAATTAAAAAAACTATTGAATTCATGCATGGAATTTACTTGACCACAAAATTAGCATGGCATGTTACATGAATAACTAGATGGCATGTGACATGAATAACTAGAGTGATTGTAATATTATAGAGAGGTAATGCATATAGGAATTGAACTTATCCATGAATTGAAAGGAAAGATATGCACATGTCATAGATGATAATTATATTGTTTCATTAAAGGTACCATTATGTATTGTTTTCATGAATTAAATTACAATAGCATTAAATTTTTAAACGTCATTCTAAAGGTCATGTAACTTCATCCAGGTACAAATTCAACTAAATAAAAATACTGGATTATACTCAGGCCAAAGGCTGATAGTTGCAAATCGACTGTTGTGATACAACAAATATAAGAGAATAAGTTCCGATTGAAGCGTTAGTTCTTGTATAAGCTTGTCCTTGATTAGGGAAGATTAGGCAATGACTATTACCATCAATTCGACCCTCTGGAAACAATTCAAGTTGATTGTTAACACTGTTACTGTTTAATTTAAAATTAGCCTCTGGAAACAATTCAAGTTGATTGTTAAGACTGTTACTGTTTAATTTAAAATTAGCAAAGCGGACATAATGTTGGACATAATGTTGAGGTTACTAAAATTCGAAAAATAACCTCTGAAACTCAAAAAAATAACCTCTGGTATTATTAAAACTTGAATTTCTCTTCTTTTGCAGTATAACAAACACATATATGTGTTACAATATTTTGAAAAAGTTGCATTCACCAAGCAGTAATCTCTTACTTTTGTTTTCTGCCACAGCTCAAGCGCTGTAACAACCTCCACGTATTATTTCTATAAGGCCTTACTGTCCATCCCTCAGTATAACAAACACATATATGTACTACAATATTTTTAAAAAGTTGCATGCACCGAGCAGTATTCTCTGACTTGTTTTCTGTCACAGCTCAAGCGCTGTAACAACCTCCACGTATTATTTCTATAAGGCCTTACTGTCCATCCCTCATTTGTATCAAAAGTATGTCCCCTGTTCTCCGTATTGCTAGTAACTTCTCCTTCCTTCACTGCCACAAACTAATAAGTTTATTTATCACTTTAATTTTTTAATTTTTAAATTTTTTTTTAATAGTAGTCTCAATATTTCACCTTTTCAGTAAAGATATTTTTTTATAATAGTCTCAATATTTCATTTTGGTAGAGTATGTATACCTTGGTAGACTTTACCAGTCAAATGAGGAGGGTCCCTTGTCCCACAAACAAGGGGGTCTCATACACCAATTTGGTGTGGCAGGCGTGAGCCACACCAACCCTTAACATGGTTGGATTTTTTGTCCCCGCAAGTTTCGAACCGGTGACTTTAACATCACGGAGTGGCTTAACAACACACTCCGTCACCGACTGTCCTACACCTTGGGGACTACATTATTAGTATTATTATTATTATTATATATACTTATTTCTTATTTCTTATAATATAAAAGGATTATGTCACATAAGTAAATGTGCTCTCTTTATAAATTGATAATGTTAATTACAAAACGTAACGAATCTGATATAATGATATCATTTTGGTTGAATAATTTCCTTGAAATATTTTGTTTCTCCCTTCATTGAAATCAAAATGTCATTACATTTTGCAAAATAAAAAATATCTAAAAATTTACAAAGCATGTGGATGGATAATCACATATAATCATGTTACTCATGTATATAATAATATCTTAAATGGAGTTTGACTAGATTATTTTACATATACCCAAAATTGATTTGTTTGAAAGTTTGTTATTGCATTATAACTCAAAGCATCATAGTATAAGTGGATCCACTTATATGTTGCATAGATGATAAAAATACTTGAAGTCTTCGAGTTTGCACATGTTATTTCCCAAGCATTTGGAAACTTCTTTGTAAGTTTTAAATTTTGATTTAATTTGAAATTCAAATACATTCAAATTCAACTTCACACGAGGATCAATTTCCACAAAATTGTAAGAGACTTATAGAAATACCCTAGCCCATTATTTTGTCAAGAAAATTTTGTTTTCTATCTTGCACTTTACCTAAGATTTGCATTTATTTATTTATTTTTATTAAAATTTAGGACTAGTTCCATGTAAGCTTGAGTATTACTTTTCCCCTTAGATGATAAAGAAATTCAAACCTTTTCATCATGTCAATGAAATTTTAATATCTCTATGTAACAACTCATCATAGTGTTAGCTTTATCATTTTTTTTCTTTAAAAAAACTATATACATCAAAACAAGTCAAATCTACAATCAATTAATAACATGCATACTAGCCCATTCTAATAGTTTCAAGCGAATTCTAATAATTTCAAGCTAGTTTGTCTCCCAATCTTGACATGGATTTTCTTTTTATTACAAAGACGCTCCTTCAGTCCTAGCCACTCAACTCGAACAAGAGAGAAAAGAGGGACTATGGAATCTAACTGACCACTTCCTGACTATATTCGTCATGGGCACTCAATATTTTTTTTATGAGGAAACAAACTATTGCCACCTTGAATCTGCACTCAGATGAGATCTCGTTACCAGGGTCTATTGCTCGGCTCGATTGATAGCTTTGAGTTGGATTAGTCAAATAGTATTGTTTTTCCTTTGTTGGAAGAAGATGCTTTCCTTTTCCAGAAAGAGAGGAGCCTTGATTTGAGTCGCGAGAGAAGAGACTAGCCTTCCGAGAGATGGAATAGATTTTGTAAAGGCAAAATCAAGTATATTATTTTGTTCATTTTTTTTTTCTTACCTTTAAAATCATATAAGAAACAACAATTTACCAGTTTTGAAAATAAGGTACATTAAGGAATTGTTTGAATATAAGGTACATTAAGGAATTGTAGTAAGCATTTATAGTCATTTATCTTCACATATATAAAAGTCACTATGTTATGTATTTAAAACCAACAAATAGTAGGAAAAAAGGTCAAATCTTTTGGCTTTTAACTAAGGCCCTACTTAAATCCAACATATCGGATGTGGCCAAGTGGGATTGGAAATGTATCTATCTTATTAATGAATCGATGAACATTAGCGAGCAGCAGCGTGATAGGTAGCATTCAATGTTGTAGAGGGTGTATATATACCTTTGATATACCAAGCTGACTGTATATATTATTAGCAATATCCAAGTGGGATTGGAATATTGGATGTGGTTAAGTGGGATTGGAATGTATCCCTCTTATTAATGAATTGATGAACATTAGAGAGCAACAACATGCTAGGTAACATTCACTGTTCTCTAAGGTGGTATATACACTTTTGGATATACCAAGTTATCTGTATATATTATTAGTATTTAATGTTGTTTAGCAAGCTATCTATTGTTAGCCTTTGTTTGACAAAAAAAAACAAGAAAATGTTCCAACGAACAGGATCTTTTAGGTCGTACAGGTTGGACAATAGATAATATGAATGGATGTTCATATTTGTCCAGGTTCTTTCATTGAATCTAGCTTCGGAAATCGACTTTTGTCCAAGTGCAATGAATGAATGTATGTATTGTTTTGCGTTTTCATGAAAAACTGGTAGTTAACAGTTCTTTCGTAACTTAGCGACGGTGAATGGTCTTTAAGAAGCTCATCATCCCTCTTGTTATCTATCCATTGATGCCGATATCATCTGACAGCTGGTTCTCAAAGTCGGGAGTTCCTTGAATCACATCGCCGCATTAAAAAGTGTGATTATAATAATAATAATAATCTATCTTTAAGGTCACGACTATGCCACACCACCAAATTGGTGTATGAGACCCCCTTGTTTGTGGGACAAGGGACCCCCTCCGCCCAATGATTTAATTGATAAACTCTACGGAGGTACATACCCTAAGGTCACGGCTAAGCCACACCACCAAATTGGTGTATGAGCCCCCTTGTTTATGGGACAAGGGACCCCCTCCGCCCAACGATTTAACTGGTAAAGTCTATAGAGGTACATACCCTACCCCCCTCTGCAATCAGCTATGTATTCCAAAATGTTCCATGAGGGAGAATCTGTTGAAGGAAAAACAAAACGGAGGATTGGTTGGACACTTCGGTCATGATAAGACGTTCTCAAAGTTGAATGGCTCATATTTTTGGCCAGGGATGAGGACAGATGTTAAGAAATTTGTGGACAGATGCAGAATTTGCTAACACACAAAAGGGAAAAGGTAGAACACAGGGTTATATCAATCATTACCCATACCAGAAAGGTCGTGGGACGCAGTGAGCATGGATTTCATATTGGGACTGCCAAGAATGCAAAGAGGCTATGATTCAATCTTTGTGATAGTCAATATATTTTCCAAGATGACACATTTCATACCATGCCAGAAAACCAGTGACGCAACTCATATTGAGAACCTGTTTTTCAAGGAAGTCGTCAGACTTCACAGCTTGCCAAGGAGTATTGTTTCTGATCGAGATACCAAGTTCGTTGGAAATTTCTAGAGGACTTTGTGGAAGAAGTTAGGGACAAGTTTGTCTTTTATCTCAACATATCATCCTCAGATGGATGGATAGACAGAGGTCGTAAATAGGAGCTTGGGAGATTTGTTGAGGAGCTTAGTGATTGAACACCACAGTCAGTCGGATCACATTCTTCCATAGGTGGAATTTGCTTATAATGATTCGCTTAACAGAAGCACAGGGCAGAGTCCATTCCAGATTATATATGGAATGCAACCAAGAGGAGTTTCTGAATTGAAAGATTCGAAAAAAATTGAATTCATAAGTGCTAGTGCAAAGGAATTTGCAGAAGCAATGAAGGAGCTTCATAGTTGAATTAAGGAATGATTGCATAATTCAAATCAAGAATACAAGCACAGAGCAGATCAACATAGGCGAGAACTTCAATTTGAAGTTGGTGATCTGATTCTTGCACATCTGAGGAAGGAAAGGTTCCCAAGGGGAACATATAACAAACTGAAGATGAAAAATATTGGACTGTGCAAGGTCATAAGGAAATTTGGGGCAAACACATATGAGATTGAATTACCCGATCAGGTCGGAATCTCACTGATATTCAATGTTGCGGATTTGTACCCTTACATAGTTGAAGAAGCAGGAGCAGAAGATGAACATAAAGAAGTTCAGTGGACAAAACAAATGCCTGTAGCTGAAAATTCACAGATGGAAAGTATAATTGACAAGAGGGTTAGCAAGAAGACTAGGAGAAAAGAGTATTTTGAATATTTGGTCAAATGGAAGTGACATCCAGTTGAAGATGCCAGTTGGGAAGATGAAGCAGAAATTCAGAAGCATGGACAGACCGTGCAAGAACTCATGAATAGGAGTTCATGAAAATTTTCAAGTGAGGGAGTATGATGCAGGAGCATCGCCAACAGCCAAGCGAGCATGAAAGCAGAAGAAAGCTAGGAAAAGCGCAGCACACATTTTCCACATTTTGAAATGTTTTTGAAAGATTAAGAAGAGGGTATTAATGTAGTATATAGAAGTGTACTTGCATTTATATCTGGCTGTTGTAAATAGATCTTGAGCGATTTGCTCTCATCTGTCAATGTAAAAGAAATTTAAGCCCAGTTAATGAAAGTAGGTAGTTTTGAATTCATAGATTAGACAGTTAGAGCGTAGGAGGGAGAACGGATATAGACACCCTTGCCTTTGTATCATAGTAGTTGTTGTTGTATCATTAGCATAGAACAAAAGAAAAGAGTTGTAGCAGAGAGCTGTAGAGAAGAACCCATGTACAGAAGCAATTGAGTTAATATATGAAGCTTTGACTCAACTTTCATGGTGTTATGATGTTTACTGTTTACATATGCTGAATGGTAGGCTTATGGTTGTTTTATTCTCTCTGTTATGCATTTGTTATGAGGTTATGCTATGTATGTATGATTTCATGCTGAATATTTGAAGTCTGAGAGAGAGAGAGAGAGAGAGAGAGAGAGAGAGAGAGAGAATGAGTTTCAATTGTTTCTCTTCCTGAGTGAGAGAAGTTCCTGCAAGGAGTGCAGTGAAGCGTCCACAAAAAGTGCGTTGACAGGTTTTGAGAGTTTATCTCTGAAATCTCAGGAGGGATACTGTTGTTCTCATTCCAGCAAAAGTGCAAGTGAAGCACAAGAGCCATGCAAGGTGTGCATAGTCTATTTGAATCCTTAGAACTTATCAACTAAGGTTGAAGAGAGAAAGACTGCTATTACAAAAAATTCACAGAGTCAAAAGATCAAATACCCAGGAGTATTTGAAAGATTGTCGCAAGGAGTGCGAGCAGGAACCCTTTTGGAGGCTTGAGTTTACAAGAGAAAGTTCAGGAGGGATAACACCTTTGAACACTTCAAAGGAGGACGAAGATCGAAATACTTCAAAGGGAGATGAGGGTCGAAGTCATCCAACAAAAGTAAAGTTCAGAAGGGAGAACACCAGTTCGTCTTGCAGAAGTCATAGAGGAGTGAATAGAGTGGTCGAAATTCTCCCTGGAGGACTTGCGAAGTTGCAAGGACCATAGGATCTAGAGAAGCTGGAAGGTGGATAGAGGTTGGACGAATCCATCACTTTGGTTTCAAGAATCAGCGAGGACCATTGGACCTTTGATCGTGGTCAGTTTGGGTCATCGGATCATTTCGCGAACTCGAGGTTCGTGAGTTTAGAGGTGGAAGACCAAACTCTTGGAGTCGCGAAGTCTCGAGTTGCGAGAAGTGGAGGAAGAGATCCAGACCGTTGGATCCAAACTGTGAGAGAACCGTCAGATCTGAATCTTCGTGGGGTATCTCATATAGTGAGTTCGGAGGATAGACCAAATCCTTTGGTTATGCGAATTCCTGAGTAGCGAGAAGTAGGAGCAACCGTCGGATCATAACCTCTTTTCTATATCGTGTATTGGGGTTTCAGAAGTTGGGAGGAATCGGTTTTGACTACAAAAGTCACGAGCTTGTGAGTTGCGAAGGCTCGTGCAACACGTGGCACAACCGCTTGGTGGGAACCGTGTGGCTGATAGGTGGCGTGATGACAAGACACCCAGAGAGAGGAAGAAGTGGTGACAGGTGGTGGACACATGTCATTTGAAAAGGGAGTCAACACCTTGTTGACTTCTCGTGTGTCGGATTCTCGTAAGAAAGGAGAACAAAGGCTCAACGACTCAAGTCATGAAGTTGTGAGTTTCGAGAAGTGCTGAAGGAGTCAAACCTTCTCTGACTTTCGTGCCTCAGATTTTCATAAAAGAAGGGCCTGGAGGTTCAACCTTTCAACTTACGAACTCACAAGATTGCGAGTTCTGAGAAGTGCGAAAAGGAAGTCAACCATTGCCTCTCGGGGTTTTGCAAAGGGAGAGTGCCAAAGTTCGACACTCCAACTCGCGAGGTTGCTAGTTGCGAGAGGCGCTAGTACTTAGCCCTAAAGGATGAATACTCATGGAGGGCGCTGACAAGAAAGGAGCCATACCCCATCGCATCTCGAGTATCGACGTTTGGTGAAGAAAAGTTGAGGGTCTTCAACTCGCGAACACGCGAGTTGCGAAAGACGTTTGCGCTAAGACAAGGTAGTGATCACTTGGAGAAGGAAAATCTCACGCCCGGTATCAAGTTACGTAGGGCGAGTTTTTACAAAGGACCTGTGGATTCGTTGGAGGTTCCAGCGGGAATCAAAGGAGCTGCTTCGACTCAAGGGAATTTTAGAACGATCCTGAGTGGATCTTGGCCCGAGGGTCAGGGATCTGTGTCAGCTTGGCTTCTCTTGGCTTGCAGAAAAGGTGATGAACAAAAGGAAGGATCAAGGTATTAGGTTAATTGTTGTCAAGGTGGAGATTGTTGGGATTTGGTGACAACGAATTCCTCCAAGGATAGATCTGGATCCTATTATTCTGCATTGGTTACAACCAAATAGATAAGTTAGAATATGGATAGGGATTGCATTTAATATTCAATTTCTTGTGTGAATGTATAAATTCATGTAAGCCCGTAGAGGTAAAAACCACTAAGTGTGAGTGAGTTGATGTAATCTCTATGATTTGAATAATAGGACAACCGATGCCAATGCTTGGTGGACGTAGCCCAAAGTTTGGGTGAACCACGTGAAATACCTGTGTCTATTATTTGTGTGTGATTATTAATTATTACATATGAATTGTGTTTTCAGCATTGACAATTCTAACAATGCCAACCCACATTAACACTTCATTGTTAGTGGTAATTAGATTGAAGTCTTATTACCAATATGCCATAGAATATTAACATTAACATTTTCATTATCATTGGTAATGCTCATTAACACTTCAATGTCAATTCACAATCTTAGTTATATACATATTTATATTGTTTACTACAATTATTGAAAAGTGTACTATTTAAACACAAGAAATTTATATACACATGTTTCAAAACATTTTTTTTGTTTAGTGCAATTTTTGAGAAGTGGACTATTTACCAGGTAGGAAATTTACTTCACAACAAAATTAACACAAACTTGTTATAAGAATAAACTAGAGTTACCTAATCAACTCCTAAATCACGTAATTCTTATACTATTAAACATTATATCATGCATAAGTGGAAATGTAATGGATTCAGCTATTGCTTGGATTCTGGACTTATATTAAATATAAGTTGAACAAATTTTTTTCTTGGATTCTAGACTTATATTTTAAGTAGAACAATTTTTTTCAAATGAAATCAAAAAAATTTGTTTATATTTATGTATTGAACAAATTTTTGCCCATGAAATCGATTTTTTTTTGTTTATACGTATGTATTGAAGGGAAATTCAAAAAACTATTGAATTTACCATGCATGGAATTTACTTCACCACAAAATTAGCATGGCATGTTACATGAATAACTAGAGTGATTGTAATATTATAGAGAGGTAATGCATATAGGAATTGAACTTATCCATGAATTGAAAGGAAAGATATGCACATGTCATAGATGATAATTATATTGTTTCATTAAAGGTACCATTATGTATTGTTTTCATGAATTAAATTACAATAGCATTAAATTTTTAAACGTCATTCTAAAGGTCATGTAACTTCATCCAGGTACAAATTCAACTAAATAAAAATACTGGATTATACTCAGGCCAAAGGCTGATAGTTGCAAATCGACTGTTGTGATACAACAAATATAAGAGAATAAGTTCCGATTGAAGCGTTAGTTCTTGTATAAGCTTGTCCTTGATTAGGGAAGATTAGGCAATGACTATTACCATCAATTCGACCCTCTGGAAACAATTCAAGTTGATTGTTAACACTGTTACTGTTTAATTTAAAATTAGCCTCTGGAAACAATTCAAGTTGATTGTTAAGACTGTTACTGTTTAATTTAAAATTAGCAAAGCGGACATAATGTTGAGGTTACTAAAATTCGAATAATAATCTCTGAAATTCAAAAAATAACCTCTGGTATTATTAAAACTTGAATTTCTCTTCTTTTGCAGTATAACAAACACATATATGTGTTACAATATTTTGAAAAAGTTGCATGCACCAAGCAGTATTCTCTTTTGTTTTCTGCCACAGCTCAAGCGCTGTAACAACCTCCGCGTATTATTTCTATAAGGCCTTACTGTTCATCCCTCAGTATAACAAACACATATATGTACTACAATATTTTTAAAAAGTTGCATGCACCCAGCAGTATTCTCTGACTTTTGTTTTCTGTCACAGCTCAAGCGCTGTAACAACCTCCACTTATTATTTCTATAAGGCCTTACTGTCCATCCCTCATTTGTATCAAAAGTATGTCCCCTGTTCTCCGTATTGCACGTAACTTCTCCTTCCTTCACTGCCACAAACTAATAAGTTTATTTATCACTTAAATTTTTTTAATAGTAGTCTCACCTGTTCTCCGTATTGCACGTAACTTCTTAATGCAACTGGTGTTAGTGAAATGCAATTGACAGAGTTAAACTCAGCTGTCTGTAGCTATTGGCATATCCTTTCTATTTGGCAGAACTATTGCCGAATTGGCGGGTTAAGCACCTCTTATGTTCTCTAACACCCAACGGAGATCATTTTACACTTCATACCAAGCACCTCGGACTATACGATATGACCATAGTCCCAACGG
>ML777777.1:750665-779839 GCA_009831015.1 Picea engelmannii
GAATATATTGAAACTTTTATAAATGAAGTCTCTCTTTCTTTTCTCTGCAACAATCCTGTACCCTCTCATCTCTTTTTACCCATCGGTTTAGTTGCCTAAATACAATTTAAAACGTAGGTTTTCAGATCCACAAAGTCTGGATCAAATCTACTTAGATCCACAAAGTCTGGATCAAATCTACTTAGATCCTACAATTCCTGATAGTAATCCTAACTTCTCCTACAGCTATTACATTGTTAGGATTCGAGATCCTTGACCATTTATTCAATTTGAACTGAATACAACAAGTAAATTAAAGAGCACTCACTCTCTCTAAAATTTGCCTTTGACTTTCAACAACCATAGATTTTCTGGCGCTGAGAACTTATGCCCCTGCATCACTTCTCCTTCCTTCACTGCCACAAACTAATAAGTTTATTTATCACTTAATTTTTTTTTAATAGTAGTCTCAATTTTCAGTAAAGATATTTTTTTTTATAGTAGTCTCAATCAGTATTGATTAAACATTTTAATTTTTGGGTTTTTTTTATGAAGATGTAAATTTTGATAAAATTAGTATTTTTTATTATTTAAATTGCATTTCTAAATTCATAAATAAATACTTCATTCATATAAGGGTGAGAGTTTTAATAAAAAACATATTTCCTCTGCAAATTGTGACACAGTGACTTGCTACCCTTTGCAACTTCTATTGTTCGTTGTTCGATGAAGTCTTTGTACTTTGAGAAATTACTTTCGCAAAGTTTAATCACTTTAAGTCTGCATCTCGGCACTTCACTTCACTTGTTCGTTTAGAAATTATTTGGCATATGGTAACCGTTCGATGAAGTCTTGTGCTTTAGAAATTACTTTCGCAAAGTTTAATTACTTTAAGTCGGCATCTCGGCACCTCCAATAGAGGTTTAAATTTGATCCGTATATAGATAATTGAGTGGAGTAGTTGTGAAGATAAACTGGGCATTTCATTTGATTTAAATTCAACCTATTTGATCCGTATATAGATAATTGAGTGGAGTAGTTGAGTTAAACTCGGATGTGGGCCAACTGGGACTGGAATCGCATATGTCCCTCCATGACTGAATCTATGGGCGTTGGACACAGAAAAACAAGAAAATTGGATGGATGAGAATTTGAATGGATGATTCATATTTGGCCAGGTTCATTCATTGAATGTGGCTTTGGAAATCAACGTTTGTCCAAGTGCAATGAATGAGTGTATGTACTGGATTGTGTTTTCACGAAAAACTGGTGGTTAACAGTCCTTCCGTAACTTAAGTTATCATAACGATAACCACAACAGCGGCGGTGAATGGTATTTAAGAAGCTCAGCATCCCTCTGGTTATCCATCCATTAATGACGATATCATCTCACAGCTGGTTCTCAACGCCGGGAGTTCCTTCAATCACTTCGTCGCATTAAAACACAATATAACGTGTGATTATATGGCTGGATAGATGGATTCGCTGAAGTGTTTGGGGGAACTCCGGGCATCACTGAACTGCCAAATTCTTTCGGAGGCCTCTACTAATGGCACAGCTGCATCCTTTACCTTCATTCGTATTTTATTTTTCTCGTATTAATTTTATTGGTCTTGTAATTAAATAGTGGATAATAAAATATATATTATTCGTTTAATTCGTGGTCCGTTCAATAAATTAGAATATATATTACTTGGTTATAAATTAGAATATATATTACTTTGTTTTTGTGTTTTGTTATTTTGAAAACTAGTTTTTGGATAATTTATTCAGGTAGGGGATATTGGAAAAATTGGGACGCTCATCATCAAGTTGTACAGAAAAAAAATATCAAATTAAATAGAAAAAAAAAAAAAAAAAAAACTGAAATGTAAAAATCAGTGTATAAAGCGGTCTGGCAAACATAGAATTCGTCGCGCGAAGAGAAATGGAGCGATGATGGCCTTACGTCTGATCCCTGAGCTTAACCGGTTCAAGATCAAACCTACTTTGATAGCATTTCAAAGTATCCTTGAATATGGCAGTTCAAGAGGGAATTTTATGGAGCGCCAGTCTATCTATTGCAACTACTTGTGATTCAGTCTGGTTTATAGTTTTATGGGAATGTTATTTAAAAGTTGGGCTGCAGTATTCTTTCGAAATCAAGCTTCAGAATGATTTTTTTTTTATCTGGTTCGATCGCTCGTGGATTCAGATGTGAATATTCGGTGAATATGTGGCAGTGAATTTAGTAGCCGAGTTGGCTCGCATGCTTGTGATCTAAAGTTAGCTTGACTTATGGATTCTGAATTACTTTACTTTATATTCTTCCGACTTATAATTTGGTACTTTGATAATGTGAAATGTTCTAGAATTTAATTTCATTTTTATTTATATTTATTAAATTATTAGAATTTAATAATATTTTTTCTATATTTTGTGGAATACAGTCTGAGTGGGCATAATGGTTAAGAACATGTGTTTTCTTTTAAGAAGTCATAAGTTAAAATCCAGCAATGGTTAAAAACATGTGTTTCCTTTTAAAAAGTCACAAGTTAAACAAGAGGTCTTATACACCAATTTAGTGTAGCTTGGGGGTGACCTTAAAAATAAATTATTATTATTATATATATTTATTTCTTATTTCTTATAATATAAAGGAGTTATGCCACATAAGTAAATGTGCTCTCTTTATAAATTGATAATGTTAATTACAAAACATAACGAATTTGATATAATGATATCATTTTGGTTGAATAATTTCCTTGAAATATTTTGTTTCTCCCTTCATTGAAATCAAAATCAAAATGTCATTACATTCTGCAAAATAAAAAATATCCAAAAATTTACAAAGCATGTGGATGATTTTTACAAAGCATGTGGATGGATAATAACATATAATCATGTTACTCATGTATATAATAATATCTTAAATGGAGTTTGTCTAGATTATTTTACATATACCCAAAATTGATTTGTTTGAAAGTTTGTTATTGCATTATAACTCAAAGCATCATAGTATAAGTGGATCCACTTATATGTTGCATAGCTTGATAAAAATACTTGAAGTCTTCGAGTTTGCACATGTTATTTCCCAAGCATTTGGAAACTTCTTTGTAAGTTTTAAATTTTGATTTAATTTGAAATTCAAATACATTCAAATTCAACTTCACATGAAGATCAATACAAAATTGTAAGAGGCAATGTGGATCAGTTGTGAAGATCAATTTCCACAAAATTGTAAGAAGCAATGTGGAAATACTCTAGACCCATTATTTTGTCCAGGAAATTTTGTTATCAATGGTCCAAAGGGTCGATAGGCCACAAGTGTAGTTAGTATCTGCCGGAGATTTATAGTTATGCTTTGACTTCGACTTATACGTACGATAGATACGCATTACGCTTGCGACCAGACTGACGATTCTGAGACTTGCACTTTACCTAAGACTTGCATTTATTTATTTTTCTTTATTAAAATTTAGGACTAGTTCCATGTAAGCTTGAGTATTACTTTTCCCCTTAGATGATAAAGAAATTCAAACCCTATCATCATGTCAATGAAATTTTAATATCTCTATGTAACAACTCATCATAGTGTTAGCTTTAACATTTTTTTTCTTAAAAAAAACTATATACATCAAAACAAGTGAAATCTACAATCAATTAGATGATAAAGAAATTCAAACCCAATTAGATGATAAAGAAATTCAAACCCTATCATCATGTAAATGAAATTTTAATATCTCTATATAACAACTCATCATAGTGTTAGCTTTAACATTTTTTTTCTTTAAAAAAAATATATACATCAAAGCAAGTCAAATCTACAATCAATTAATAACATGCATACTAGCCCGTTCTAATAGTTTCAAGCGAATTCTAAACAAGTCAAATCTACAATCAATTAATAACATGCATACTAGCCCATTCTAATAGTTTCAAGCGAATTCTAATAATTTAAAGCTAGTTTGTCTCCCAATCTTGACATGGATTTTCTTCTTATTACAAAGACGCTGCTTCAGTCCTAGCCACTCAACTCGAACAAGAGAGAAAAGAGGGACTATGGAATCTAACTGACCACTTCCTGACTATATTCGTCATGGGCACTCAAAATTTTTTTTATGAGGAAACAAACTATTGCCACCTTGAATCTGCACTAAGATGAGATCTCGTTACCAGGGTCTATTGCTCGGTTCGATTGATAGCTTTGAGTTGGATTAGTCAAATAGTATTGTTTTTCCTTTGTTGGAAGAAGATGCTTTCCTTTTCCAGAAAGAGAGGAGCCTTGATTTGAGTCGCGAGAGAAGAGACTAGCCTTCCGAGAGATGGAATAGATTTTGTAAAGGCAAAATCAAGTATATTATTTTGTTCATTTTTTTTTTCTTACCTTTAAAATCATATAAGAAACAACAATTTACCAGTTTTGAAAATAAGGTACATTAAGGAATTGTTTGAATATAAGGTACATTAAGGAATTGTAGTAAGCATTTATAGTCATTTATCTTCACATATATAAAAGTCACTATGTTATGTATTTAAAACCAACAAATAGTAGGAAAAAAGGTCAAATCTTTTGGCTTTTAACTAAGGCCCTACTTAAATCCAACATATCGGATGTGGCCAAGTGGGATTGGAAATGTATCTATCTTATTAATGAATCGATGAACATTAGCGAGCAGCAGCGTGATAGGTAGCATTCAATGTTGTAGAGGGTGTATATATACCTTTGATATACCAAGCTGACTGTATATATTATTAGCAATATCCAAGTGGGATTGGAATATTGGATGTGGTTAAGTGGGATTGGAATGTATCACTCTTATTAATGAATTGATGAACATTAGAGAGCAACAACATGCTAGGTAACATTCACTGTTCTCTAAGGTGGTATATACACTTTTGGATATACCAAGTTATCTGTATATATTATTAGTATTTAATGTTGTTTAGCAAGCTATTTATTGTTAGTCTTTGTTTGACAAAAAAAAAACAAGAAAATGTTCCAACGAACAGGATCTTTTAGGTCGTACAGGTTGGACAATATATAATATGAATGGATGTTCATATTTGTCCAGGTTCTTTCATTGAATCTAGCTTCGGAAATCGACTTTTGTCCAAGTGCAATGAATGAATGTATGTATTGTTTTGCGTTTTCACGAAAAACTGGTAGTTAACAGTTCTTTCGTAACTTAGCGACGGTGAATGGTCTTTAAGAAGCTCATCATCCCTCTTGTTATCTATCCATTGATGCCGATATCATCTGGAGTTCCTTGAATCACTTCGCCGCATTAAAAAGTGTGATTATAATAATAATAATAATCTATTTTTAAGGTCACGGCTATGCCACACCACCAAATTGGTGTATGAGACCCCCTTGTTTGTGGGACAAGGGACCCCCTCCGCCCAATGATTTTATTGATAAACTCTACGGAGGTACATACCCTAAGGTCACGGCTAAGCCACACCACCAAATTGGTGTATGAGACCCCCTTGTTTATGGGACAAGGGACCCCCTCTGCCCAACGATTTAACTGGTAAAGTCTACAGAGGTGCATACCCTACCCTCCTCTGCATTTGAACTTGTGACCTCTTAAGAGGAAACACATGTTCTTAACCATTAGACCCACTCAAATGAGTGAATGTATGGATTTGCTGAAGTGTTTGGGGCAACTTCGGGTGTCACTGAAGTGCCAAACTCTCTCGGTCGGCTGCCTCTACTAATGGCGCAGCTGCATACTGTACCTTCATTCGTATTTTATTTTATTCTTTGGTTTGTCGGTCTTTTAAAAATTAGAATGGATTATATATATATGGTTTAAGCAGAAAAATCCCAATTACTTCGATTAAACAAACTTATCCACTCAAATCTGTCAATCCAACTATTTCTCACTAGATTTTGGATAAATTCAAACAAAAAAAATAAAAATAAAAACAAAAAATACACAAAACAGAACGTTTAAACTATATATTACTTGTTTAGTGTTTTCGCAGTTATAGTTACGCCACCTACTATCGTTTCGAACACCGAGATGCTCCAAGGGCGAAGCTTTCGCTGCGATTTTTTTCAATAAGCCGTGCGTTTTCGGTGTCGATCGACAGCTTAGCTCGCTTGATTTCGTTGACTATGTCTGCCCCTACTTCTTCCGCCAGCGCTTGGTTAATTTGTTCATTTTGGGATATTTGGGTGATATTATGAGATTTTTTGTTATTTTTTCACAAATCGAGTGGATCCGGGATCGAAAGAGTTATGCGAGATAAGGAAATTCATAGAAAGAACACGAGAGAACGAATGGAAAATCGAACTGCCCCAAATATGTATGGGAAGAAAGGGGTTCTGCCACAAAAGAAGATACCGCGGGGAAACAGAGCACACAGCGAAAATCTGTACGATCTAAGCGTTTAATGCGTCTTGTGGCGGATTGGATGGAGTTTCGAGGGAAGAAGGGAATGAGAGTGGTGTTTGGACTATTGTCTGTATTCACAAAAATGCGGAAGCTTTCAACAAGTCCATATGCCATTGATGTTTCTATAGTTCGAACGATGGTATATATAGATCACAAACCAGGCCACAAACAAATGCAGCGATGATGGAGTTGCCGTGAACAGAGCACCCTCAGGCTCTCTTGCAGACATATGGAATCCTCCTTGGCTCTTCTTTCCTTTCACGCGATTGGATTCACTTCTCGTGTGTGCTAGCAGAGAAAACCCACGTCTCTCTGCATGTGAGCACAATTTATGTAGAAAACCCTTACTCTCTTTCTCCTCAGGCTCCCTCAAATTGGAATGATCAGGTTTTTCCTTGAACTCTACTCAAACTTTCATATCTCTCGGCTCCTGGGCCATCCTCGCTCCCTCAAATTGGAATGATGAGGGTTTTCCTTGAACTCTACTCAAACTTTCATCCTGGTTCCCTCAAATTGGAATGATGAGGGTTTTTCATATCTCTAGGCTCCTAGGCCATCCTGTGATGGAGTCAGGATCAGAGTTGCTCTGATACCATGTAAAAATATACACAGAATTGATGATGCGACACACATAGCACATTGATATGTGTTGTATATTAATATGAATGTGTTGTATATTAATACAAAAGTATAGTTACAAATAAGTTACAGAGGTTAGTATAACTTACCAACTCCTGTAACCGAATAAACTAATTATCTAACCGAATAAACTAATTATCTAAGTATGTAATTATCTCATTTCCTTAACAATTTTATGGACCACGAACCTATCTACTGCAACAAGTTGTGATTCAGTATGGTTTATAATCTCTATGTGACTGTTTAAAAATTAAGTTGTACTTTTATTTGGAAACCAAGCTTCAAAATGATTGTTTGTATTTGGTTCGATCTAGTTAGAATAATGGAGATTTAGAATAATTAGTTGGTTACGATGATTAATTTTTCAATTGTTTTGAACTCATCATAAATCGTTCCTCAAAGCTATGACATTGTATATATTTGTATCTTCTCATTAATTAAACTGGAATAAACTAAGCTTTGCTTCACGTCTCCAAGTGTTGGGATTCCGTTCTGGTTTCTCATTTATTAACTTAGTATCAGAGCCTGAGGGAGGAAAGAGGCGGACTATCTGAAAGGCAAATTGTGGAGGAAATTGTTAGGCGCGTGACTGCGCGACTGTGATTCCTCCTTTGCAGGCTGCGTGGAGAGGTGTGTGACAAAGGAAGATAGTTGTTGCATGGAGAGGCGAGTGACAGCAATTCTAGATTGGGATAAGCAAGAGAGCAAAGCCAAAGTATTGTTGAGAATGTCTGTTAAAGATACCATAATTCTGCACATTGGAGATGCTAAGACTTCCAGTGAAACGTGGCAAGCACTTAAAGATCTATATCAAACTAATAATAAGAATCACATTATTTTCCTAAAGAGTAAATTTCTAAGTATTAAGATGAATATAAATGAGTCTATTAGTAATTTTCTTGGGTGAATTAAAGAAATAAAAGATAAATTGGGAGATATAGGAGAAAAAGTGTCAAACACTTTCCCTAAATGAGATGCTAGAGGACTATCAAATGTTTATAACAGGCCTTGCAGGGAGGGATAAATCTCCCACTTTTGAGGAATTCACAAGTATATTGTTGCAAGAGGAAGAGAGGCACATGAATTTGAAGCCTCGGAATTCATACTTAGCATTATGGACACAGAAGAAATCCCCTAAAGGGAAACCATGAGAAGGAGGCAGAGAAGGAAGTTCATTTTGGAAGAAGTCATTTTCAAAGCCAAATCAAGGTATGCCATCAAATAGAAATGAACCTAAGTGTTTTTATTGTGGTAGGACTGGGCATATTGTCAGAGAATGTTATAAGAAGAAAAATGATGATGAGGCTAAGCATAAAAATAAAAAACATTCATGACACTTTGCAGAAGAAAACTCAAATATTGAACCAAAAGATCTCAAATTGTTTGTGTCGAGTGTTGCGTTGTCTACTGAAACTAATGATTTTGATGTTTGGTTTGTTGATTCTGGCGCTTCAATTCACATGACATGTAATAAGAATTGGTATACAAACTTTAAAGAAACACATAATGGTGCCCATATTTATCTTGAAGATGATCGCTCTTATCAAATCAAGGGATATGGAGATATTCTAGTACCAATTCTGAATGGTACTGTTAGATACATTTGTAATATTGTGTATGTCCTTGGGATAAAGAAAAACTTGATTTATGTGTCCACCATTACATATCATGATTTGAAGGTCGAATTCTTCAAGACACATTGTATAGTGAAGGACTTGGAGGATCATTACAAAACTGTTTCTTCAGGAGTAAGAGTTGGAGGCGTATACAAACTTGATGTCACTAGCAAGGATCATCAAGCTTTAACTTCTGCGACTATTCCTACAGAAACACTTTGGCACCAAAGGTATGACCACATTAATTATCATGATTTGTTGTTATTAAAAAAACAATGTATGGTTGAAGGTCTCCCTATGTTGAAGAATGAGTATGATGCTTGTGAAGGTTGTGCATTAGGAAAGATGCACAGAGATGAATTCCCCTCTATTCCTGAAAGGAGAAAAAGTGATCTATTAGAATTTGTGCACACTGATGTTTGTGGACCAATGCAGACAAGGTCGCTAGGAGGTGCTTATTATTTCTTATTGTTTATTGATGACTGCACAAGATACACATCGGTTTATTTCCTGAGAAAAAAGAGTGATGTTTTTTAATACTTCAAGGGATTTAAAAACATGGTGGAGAAGAAAACAAGAAAACCTATAAAAATCCTTCGCTCAGATCAAGGGGGAGAGTAGAGATTGGGGAACTTCACCAAGTACTGCAAAGATCATAGAATAGTACAACAATTTACAATACCCCAGACTCCACAACAGAATGGAGTTGCAGAAAGGAAAAAACAGAACTTTGGTGGAGTGTGCACGAAGTATGATGAAAGGTAAGAAATATCAAATGTTTTTTGGGCTGAGGCCATTAGCACTGTTGTTTACTTGAAGAATAGAACTCCAATAAGGTGTCCTAATCATAAAACTCCTTTCGAAGCCATGTTTGATTCTGAACCAGAAGTTAATAATTTTAGGATATTTGGGTGTAAGGGTTTTGCACGCATTCCAAAGGAGAGCATGAAGAAGATTGATGTTAAAGCTATCAAATGTATTTTTATAGGGTATTGTTCATAATTTAAAGAATATAAATTGTTTGATCCATCTACTCACAAAGTGTTTGCAAGAAGAGAAGTAATCTTCCATGAATAGGGAGAAGGAAACAATGAAGACAACAATCATGAAGGGTGGGAAGTACTTCTTGAAGAGGACGAGGTTAAAGAAGAGAAGCAACAACAACAACAGGAAAAGGCGCCAAGTGACATGAATACATCTAGCAGTGAAGAAGAATATTCACAAAATGAAGAAGAAGTCACCAGCCAATTGTGAAGATCTTCACGATAGGTCCGTCCATCTGAAAAATATAAATATTATGCCCTAATGAGTAATATTTCAAATTTCATAGAACCCATGAGTTTTAAATAATCTAATGAACATGAAGAGTGGAGAGAAGCAATGGAGGAATAATATGACTCTATAATGAAAAACAAAACTTAGGAATTGACTAAATTGCCTGAAGATAAAAATCCCATAGGTTTTAAATGAATATACAAACCTAAATTCAAAGTAGATGGTAGTATAGATAAATATAAAGCTATATTGGTGGAAAAAGGGTATTCACATAAAGAGGGCATTGATTATGCAGAAACATTTGCACCAGTAGCTAAATTAAACACTATAATAATGTTAATTGCACTAGCTACGAAACACCATTGGAAGCTTCACCAATTAGATGTAAAGTCCACTTTCCTAAATGTTGAGTTAAAGGAGGAGGTTTACCTTACTCAACGAGAGGGGTTTGTGAAAAGTGGTCAACAACATTTAGTATGTAAATTAAAGAAAGCATTCTATGGACTGAAACAGACACCTAGGTCATGGTATGAGAAGATATAATCATTCTTTCTTCAGCAGGGTTTTATGAGGAGAAAAATTGATTCAAATATATATACCAAGTTTGATGAAAAAGGGAACATTGTATTGATTTCCTTATATGTTGATGATTTAATTATTACAGGAAATTCATAAAAAATGATTAGTGGAATCAAGAAGCAGATGTCGCAGGTATTTGAAATGAAATATCTTGGAGAGTTACATTATTGTCTCGGTCTTGATGTTTGGATAAATGATGGTCAAACATTTGTGCCTCACGGTAAATATGTCAGATAAGTACTCAAGAGGTTTAAAATGGATCAGTGTAAAGTTTCTTATGTTCCAATGCAACAGAACATGAAACTTTACTGCGATGATGGTTCAAAGGAGGTAAATGATACAATTTATAGAAAGATGGTGGAGACCTGGCATAGAATACTCTGTTAATGTGTTAAATTTGATCCATCAAATTTATTGGCTTCGTTGACTCATGTTTCTGCTAGTGGATTTGCCATTCTTGCAAACTCCTTCACACAACAAACTCGCAACAAAATTTCAAGTGTTCCTTGGTCTTGAAATGAAATATCTCGAAGAGTCACATTACTGTCTCGGACTTGAAGTTTGCAGAAATGTTGGTCAAACCTTTGTGTCTCAAGGAAAATATGTCAGAGAAGTACTTAAGAGGTTTAAAATGAATCAGTGTAAAGTTTCTTATGTTTCAATGCAACATAACACAAAACTTTACTGCAATGATGGTTCGAAGGAGGTAAATGATACAGTTTATAGACAGATGGTGGGAAGCCTGAACTATCTCACTACAACCAGACCTAACATAGCATACTCTATTAGTGTGTTAAGTCAATTTATGTCTAAACCTCTAGAAAGCCATTGGAATGCAACGAAAGGGGTACTCAGGTATCTCAAAGGAACACTTGATTATGGTATTAAGTATACTGACTCATTCGATGTTGAGTTGACAGGTTACTCAGATTCAGATTGGGTTGGCAATCTGGATGATACGAGATCTACTACAGGTTATGCTTTTGGCATTGGATCCAGGATTGTTTCATGGAGTAGTAAGAAACAACCTACTGTGTCTTTGTCATCCACTGAAGCAGAATATAAAGCGTTGTGTGCAAAAACTTGTGAAGTTGTTTAGTTGAGAAGACTCCTTCAAGATGTTGGAGAAGAACAAAATAAAGCTATGATAATGAAATGAGATAACCAGAGTTCAAGTTGGAAAATAATCTAGTTTATCATTAAAGGACAAACATGTTGATACTCAATTCCATTTTATTCGAGAAAAGATGCAGTCTAATGACATTTCTTTAATGCATTGCAATACTAGTGAAAATGTTGCTGATATTTTCACTAAGCCTCTTGAGAAGATCAGATTTGAACTATTCAGAGAGATGTTAGGTGTAGATGTAAATCATTTCTCCATTAAAGAGGAGAGTTAGAATAATGGAGATTTAGAATAATTAATTGGTTACGGTGATTAGTTTTTCAACTGTTTTGAATTGATCATAAATCTTTTCTCAATGCTATGACATTATATATATTTGTATCTTCTCATTAATTAAACTGGAATAAACTAAGCTTTGCTTCCCATTTCCAAGTGTTGGGATTTCGTTCTGGTTTCTCATTTATTAACTGATCTCTCATGGATTCAACTATGAATATTCGGTGAATATGTGGTAGTGAATTTAGTAGCCAAGTTGGTAAGCCCTAGTTGGCTCGTTGATTGTCTTAAGGTCGCTTGTGCATAATCAAAATGCTTGTGATCTTAAGTTAGCTTGAGTTGTGGATTCTAAATTACTTTACTTTAGATTCTTTTAAGTTATAATTTGCTATACCGTTTAGATAATGTGAAATGCTATACAATTTTATTTGATTTTATTCATATTTATCAAATTATTAGAATTTACTCATATTTCTTCTTTACTTTATGGAATTATATATTTTTTATGATACCTTTTTATTGTATTATTTCTTATCATGTAAAGGTGTTTATGGCATAGAGGCAAACGCGCTATCTTTATAAGTTAATAATGTGAATTGTAAAGCATAATGAATCTCATAGAATGATATCATTTTGGTTGAATAGTTTCCTTGAAATAATGTTTCGCCCTTCATGGGTATCGGAATGCCGTAGTATTTTGCAAACTAACAAATATTGGTAAACATGTGGAATATTTAGAATTTACAAATCATGTGGATTGATAAGATTATATATTCATATTACTAATATATAACTATATTTTAAATAGCTATATTTCAAATGTGGATTGATAAGATTATATATTCATATTACTAATATATAACTATATTTTAAATGGAGCTTGACTAGATTTCATCAAAAATATTGGTAAACATGTGGAATATTTAAAATTTACAAATAATTGATAAACATGTGGAATATTTAGAATTTACAAATGTGGATTGATAAGAATAGATATTCATATTACTAATATATAACTATATTTTAAATGGAGCTTGACTAGATTTCATTGGGATCAAAATGCCATACTATTTTAATATATAACTATATTTTAAATGGAGCCGAACTGTTACATCTAGAAAAAATTGATTTGTTTGAGAGCGTAAGTTATTGCAGTATAACTCAAATAATCTTGTATGCTTTTAGCATGAGTGGATCCACTTATATCTTGCATATCTGGATGAAAATACAAAGCCTTGGAGCTTTCACATGTTATTTTCCAAGCCTTTGGAAACTTCTTTGTAAGCTTCAAATTTAGACTACTTTTGGAATTCAAACACATTCAACTTCATATGAGGACACATTTCCCCAAAATAGTATGAGGGAATGTGGACCACTAAATCTTTCGTGGATATAGATGGCCAATAGCCTTGAAAGACCCTAGCCCCATCATCTTGTCAAGGAAATTTTATGTTTTATTGTTGCTCTTTACCTAAGACTTGCATTTATTTTTCTTTAATGGAATTTAGGACTAGTTCCATGTAAGATTGAGTCTTACTTTTCCCCTTAGATCGATAGGGACACTCTAACCCTATCATCATGTCAATGAAATTTTATTGTCTATCTGTAACAACCCATGAGGGTGTTAACTCTAACATCTTTTTTTATTTAAAATAATCATATACATTAAAACAAGTCAAATCTACAATCAATCAATAACATCCATACAAGCTAGAATATATATTATATAAGGAGCATGCCAATGTCCTATACAGAACATGAAACTATATTGTCAACCAATAAAATAACAATGGACAATTAAATACTTAAATACAAAATACATGAACCTATAGTTTGTGGAAGTTCAATGCTGATCCAATTGCACTCCATCTTCCATAAAGTTTTCAACAACAATATCCCATGAAAAAGTTTCAATAACCAAGGGGGAAATTGCATTAAGGGTCAAATTTTCACCCAACCAATGCAACCACCCTCACAGGTGTTTCCCCTCAAGGAAGGATCAATCTCAATGAATTATATTGGATCTTTATATAACTTTTCATATATATTGGTACTTTTTGGGTGGAAAAAGTAGAGGAATTGGTTTGTGGGGTCCATTTTAGTGGAAGGTCCCAATTTAGAAATTTGGGCTTTGGAACCTTTTAAATCCATTTTGAGGCATCAAATCACACTTTTTGGAGTCAAAATTTTATGAGCATAGGTCGTAATGCCTCATTGTTGTTCTACACATGGAGAAATTTCCAACGATGAAAACATCACCTCAATTATAGCTTGTATGCAAAAGTTATTCCTCCCACAAGTTGACCAACATGGTACCTAATGGATGCCACATCAACCAACATTACTCACACTTGTGTAGCTAACAACATTTGGAATTCCAAGAATATTCTAGGACGTCCAAAACCTAACACTATTTGAGCATTGAGACATGCAAAAACCTTAATTGTAGATGACTATTAGGCTATGCTATACATCGAGCTGATAAGAGGATGAATGATTTCATTCATTAGCATTGTACTTGTTCCATAGTTGAGTGGATCATATAGGACTGGGATTTGAGAGAAAAACATAGGAAGAATATTTTGTAGTAGTCATTCGGGCCACAATGTCAAAAGAAAATCCATAGTGAATGTCCCTTTCTTTGTATTTGTATTTTCATAACTGAAGAAAAGAGAGAAGAGCATAACACTCACCTTCTAGTCGAGTTTTCTCCCACATTGGGTTTCCCACAATACCTCTTTTTTTTTATTTTCTTAGATGGTGTGTTCATTTGCTTGTTCTTTGATTTTTATATTTGATTTATTTTCATAAATTTGAGCAACAATCTATTGATTATAAATCTAAGATCTACGGAAATAAATATGCATAATAAAATATTTCAATGTAATACAAGATCTGTTTTGATATTTTTTTCTAGTGGAATATTCGAGACAGTTTACAGATCACTCAATGAGGTAATGAAATCACAATTCACAAAAAAATTAATGAATTCAACCCAAACATGATCAAGAACAAATAAATTTGGCTTACAATATTTCAACCAAGGTGTGATGGAGAGACTACCAGACCTGTAGAATTGATGCAGGAGCATCGCCAACAGCAAGCAAGCGTGGGCCAAACACCATTTCATTTTTGGCACATGTTGAAAATGTTTGAATTGTTTTGAAAGTTTGGATGCGCAGACATTAATGTAATAGTTAAGAGAGTGCATACTCCCATATTGTAAATAGATCTTGAGTGATCCGCTCTCATCTGTAAGGTTCTAGAGGCATTTATAGGCAGTTAATGTAAGTAGGTAGATTTAAATTCTAGATTAGACAGTTTAGAGCATAGGAGGGAAAACCGAATATAGACACCCTCATCTTCTATCATTGTAACATTAACATTATCAATTGAGAAGAGAAGAAGCATAGCTGTGTAGAAGAGCCCATGTAGAGAAGTTCTGAGATTAATATATGAAGCTTTGATTCAGACTCATGGTGTTCTAATGCTTTCTGTGTATACATGTTGAATGTTATGCTCATGGTCGTTTTACTCTTTCTGTTGTACATTTGCTTTTATGCTATGCATGTATGATTTCATGTTGGGTATTTGAAGTCTGAGAGAGTAAGGAAATGAGTTTCAATTGTTTCTCTTCTTGAGTCAAAGTTCCTGCAAGGAGTGCAGTGGAGCATCCGCAAGGAGTGCGTTGACAGGTTCAGAGTTCATCTCTGAAAGCTCAGGAGGGATACTGTTGTTCTCATTTCCCGCGGAAGTGCAAGTCAGGCACAGAAGCCGTGCAAGGTGTGTGCAGGCTGGTTGGAAGTTCATAAATTATCAATCAAAGAGAGAGTTGAAGAATACTGTCCCAGGGAGTTGGACAGAGTCAAATAAACTCAAATACTTAGACATATTTGAAGAGTACCGCAAGGAGTGCGTGTAGAAATCTCACAGGAGATTTGAGTTCGAGAAAGGAAGCTTAGGAGAGTTCTCCCCTTCAAGGTGTTGAAGAGAAGAAGACGAGTCTTTGGTCATTCTGTAGAGGCCAAGTTAGAATCAGAGTTCTTTGAGGAAAAGTTTGGATGGATGAAATTCTTCGAGGAGAATCCCGAAACAGTGGGGATCGTTGGATCTGCGGAAGCTACTAGAGGGATAACAGTCAGGACAGAGCCATCCTTTGGATAGCCTAGGTTAACATCAACCGTTGATCAAGATTTCTAGGGCCGTCAGATCATTTTAGAGTTTTGGACTTCGAAAGTCTGAGTTGCAAGTTTGGGTCTTGACACATCAAGTACCCAAAGTCTGAAAGGATTCTCATCAGTGTAGAGTGGAGAAGTGGAAGGTCGGAGTTTGGGATTTCGGAGGTCTCAAGGACAAGAGGTCGGGACACTCCATGGTGAAAGTACCGAAATAGATCTGGATCGTCCGTTGGAAGGAGGACATGTGTTGTGAGATCACCCACATCGGGGATTCGGACACTGGGACTCAAAGAGGTGAGCATTTCGACTTTGCACCTGGTGAAGTCCCAAAAAGATCACAGCCATCCATCTGTGGAGGACATGTGGCGAATATTGAGGAACCCGTCGATATTTCAGCTATCAGGGATTCAAGTTGACAGAGGATTTGTGTCATTGGGGGTCGCAAGTCGTGAAATCGTGAAACGATGAGGACCGTTCATCTGAGGGAGAACACGTGGCAACAATCCAGGATTTGGAGAAAACTCCAAAAGGATCATGATCGTCTGATTGAGTAGGACATGTGAAATAGATCAGAGGGGTTTCAGCATTTCAGCCATCGAAACTTCAGGAGTTCCAAGGACAAGGCATCCGCGCATTTTGGCGTTCAGAAACTTGAAATCGTGAAAGGAGAAGTACCATTTCGGTATTTCAGAACTTTGGGGATCGGAAGGTGGAGAGGATACAAAGTTCAAGATTTGGCATATTGAAATCTCGGTATGAAAAATAGCACTGACCGTTGGATCAAGGGAGAGTTCATAGTCGTTGATCTCCTTAAAAGGGGGATTTCGGGATTTCGGTAATTTAGGTTTTGGTATTTCAGGAGTCGAGAAGTATATTTGCATGACATCGCATCTCCTGAATTCATGAAAGCTGAAAAACTGAAATTGACATTAGGAAGGGTTATGTGTTTAAGTATTTCGGGTTTCGGAGGTCGAATAGGTAAGGATCTCAACCAAGGGATTCACGAAATCGTGAAATCTGATATCCTGAAATAAAGGAGGAATTCCCTCAAGGTGTTTTTGTGGGTAGATTTCCCGAAAGGGAAATAGAAGAGCCAGTCGAGCTCTCAGGTGCTGAAAAGAAAAGATCCTGTGCGGATCTCGACTTGCAGGTCTGGGGAGAGGTCTGAATCAAGAATCTCCATATCTCATGGGATTATGGTGTGCAGGGGTATTACTACAACCTTCAACTAATGATCGAAACCACAATAGGGGTGGAAGACCCATTCAATAAAGGATCTCAATACTACCTTCAACTAGTGATCACAACTAGAACAAAATTGGTGTCATGTTCTGCTAAGATCTTACTACAACCTTCAACTAGTGATCAAAATCATACATAAGTGGCATCATTTAATTTGGGCCCCAAAAATAATATTACAATGATCTAGGCATAATTATATTTAGTACCTCTTCATGTTGCACATACACACTTATCCCTTTAATCCACAGAGAATTAGTTAGCACACACATAGTTCTTCCCAACCAATCATACTCATAACACAAGTAGCTCAACCATATTTAGTTCAATTGAGGATTTATTCATGATATGTTGATCCAGGTGGATATCAGGGGCCATCCACCTATTCCAACTGGCTCGAAACAATCTTCTAGCAATTTACTATTTTTAGTAGTTTTTCGGTTCCTAAACTTTGAAGGCCATTTTGAGGGCCTAAATGAAATTTTTTCATGACTGGACACCTCAATGATAGTTGAAGGATTTTATTGAGCCCCAAAATTGAATCTCCTCTTTGATACCTTTCCAAGGATCTATCGTGTGCCCCGAACAAAGATCGTATGCCAAAGTTATGCCCCCAGGAGGTTGATACACAAAACTACACAAAACAGGGTCCACAAAACTATTGGATTTTTATCTTCTGAGGTTAGGGTTTTGGATTTTATTTATGTTAAAAACTCTTTTGGAGCCTCGTTATAATAATCATATTCTTACGAATGTGAGTAGTCATCACATCTCTTCCAAGAGATAAGTTGTCACCATTCTAGGGAGTCTTTCACTCTATAATTCTATAGTTTTGTACATTTCGATCATTAATAGAAATTATGTATTATTGTATATCTATGTTTATGGTTATATATCTGATAAATATCTGTTATATTATTGTATATATTATATATCTATGCACATTTCTTTATTATATCTCTGCTCTCATTTCGTGCTGAAAATAATCTAGATCAGTGGTATCAAAGCAGGCTTCTCTTGATCATTTTTCAGTGCATGTCCCCGACAAGGTCCGAGTATGGAAATTTGGGACTCAATGTTGTCTCTCTTGAGGAAAATCACTCTCTCACACCAAAGAAAACCTCCATGGTGAAAGAAAAGAAAAATGATGGAGCAGAAGATTTTACTAATTTGTTTCTTGAGCAAGCTCTCACACGGAAAAGGGATGAAATGATGGAGAATTTTTCCCACATCCTTCAATTCCTCTTGATAACAACATGCATGTCTTCATCAAGTGGCCACTTTGGAGGAACCTTTCCTTTCAAGGTACATGTTAACTTTGATATTTATGTATTTGAAGGACATATAGATGCAGATTCCCTAGAAAAATGGTTAAATTTGCTTGAAGGTTATTTCTTTGTTCACAATTTCTCTGATAAGGAAAATATCACCTTCACACTCTTTAAGGATCTCCCCCATGTCAAACATTGGTGGGAAACTTTCTGGGACCAAAGTTCCATAGAGGAGTCTGGAATATATGGGGTCAAGCCCACTTGGCATTTTTTTGTGGATACGGTCAAGGAACAATATTACCATATTGGTAAGTATGAAGACCAATAAATGAGATGGACCAAATTGCAGAAAGAGAGGGGCCAAATAGTGTCAGAATCAACCAATACCTTCCATACCTTACAGACCAAGCTATTTATCAAAGAATTCGAGTGACATTTGGTTCTAAAATACCATGGGGCTCTACATAGATACATCCAAATTGAAATTGATTTTATAGACATCTCATCACTTGGTGCTTCTTATCGATATACTATCAAAATCGATCATAAATTTAGGCACCAGAAAAAACAGGAGTTCAGGTCTGCAAATCTGCAATAACCAAAGTATGACAAATAGGACCCTAACAAACATCCTCCCGAAAACCAGTCCAAGCCATAGGAAAAGAAGGGTAACAAAAAGATGAAGAAGGACACTGGAAAGTTGTGCGATTTCCACAAAATCCCCTAGAATGACACTGATGAATGTCACTAAAAAAATTCATTGGTGGTCGAGATCAAAAAAAATATATGAACCTAGATTTATAATTTGATTAAGAAAATAATGGGAGAAGACAGATCATGGACGTGGGCCCCACTGCTACTATCGTAACCATGACCATTCAACCAGAAGAGCCAACAGATCCTCAAGAGGGGGAGTGCCTCTTCCATTCACAGATGTGGGTTAAGGGGACCCTATTGCATTTCATTGTTGATAGCGGAATCCAGAAAAACCTCATATCAGCAGAGGTCGTCAAATAATTGAGATTGACGACAACGCCACACTCTCAACCATACCACATCGGGTGGCTTCACTAGGGAAAATATATTCACATCAGCCAGTAGTGTCAATAGTCATACGACACCCATCCCTTCAAGGATCAGGTATTATGTGATGTTTCCCCGTTGGATGTCTGTGATGTTATTTTGGGCCAGACATATATGTGGAAGTGCAATGTTATTTATGAGTCTCAAACCCATAGTGCCATTATTTCTCTAGGGGGTCATCTTTACAATATACCAGATGTAGTTCCAACTATTGTCCCACCTAAACAGTAATGCAAGGTAGTTTCTCATACTGCAAAATTCATCTTCTTCACAATCTCTTATAAAGGTGAAAAGAAGGACAATGAAACCACTGCAACCTCAGTCCAGGCACCTTCTATCCAACAGATGAAGATCAACAAGATTGAATCAAAGCGAAAATATTCCTTCTACACACAATCATCTCATGTAGTGATATTGGTTAAAAAGGTCCAACCCTTCCAACATCAGGTTCTCAACTTCCTTCCACAAGCCAAGAATTGCACTTTTTCTAGTAAGGAAAGCATCTCACCAAAGTTAAAATTCAACAAACACTTTCCCCTATCCCCTGGGAACTCAACACAATGGAGATCCTAAGGAGGGAGTATTTTTCTAGGTGGATATCAGGGGCCATTTTGAGGGCCTAAACGATTTTTTTTTATGACTGGAAACCTAAATGATAGATGAAGCTCTAATCGAGACCCCAAAATGAATATCCTCATTGTATGCAAAATTTACGCCCCCGGGAAGTTGATACACCAAACTACCCAAAACATGGTCCAAAAAACTATTGGCTTTTCATCTTCTGGGGTTAGGGTTTTGGATTTTATTTATGTTGAAAAGGAATTTAGAGCCTCATTATAATAATCATATTCTTGAGAATGTTATTATCCATCACATGTCTTATGAGAGATAAGATGCCACCATTTTAGCGAGTCTTTCACTCTGTATTTCTATAGTTTTATACATTTCACTCATTAATAGAAATTGTGTATTATTGTATCTTTGTGTTTATGGTTATATCTATGATGAATCTCTGTTATATTATTGGATATATCATATATCTTAGTACATTTATTTATTATATCTCCACTCTCATTTCGTGATGAAAATAATCTAGATCAGTGGTATGAAAGCAGGTTTCTCTTGATCATTTTCTAGTGTGTGCTCCCGATGAGGTCTGAGTATAGAAATTTGGGTCTCGAGCTTGTCTCCCTTGATGAAAATCACTCTCAGACACCCAATATGTTGGACACACTGACTACACTGAGAGGGGGGGTGAATAGTGTAGGGCTCGTTTTCTCAAAAATCTTTAGTTAACAATCACCATTAACTCATTACTCATTGTTTTCATTTATAACTAGTTAAATGTCAACACACATCAACAACATATATCAGCAATATATCATCAACAAGTCATCACCACAAGGAACACAAAGAACACAAGATGTATGTACAATTTCCTTTTTATTACGGACTACAATCCTTAGGGTTTTTCAGCAACAACTGAATAGAGTACAACTCTACAAGAGCACCATATCTATAATTTAATGCTCATCTTACACCCTCAACACCAATTGAGATGCGGCAACAATCCTCAACAGATATCAATATGTACCATAAACAAGTGCATCAACCATGCACCAACCTGTGCCAAACAACCAGTAATCAACCTGTACCATAAACAAGTGCATCCAACCATGTACCAAGTATATACCAATCATGTGTCAACTACTCATAAGAAATGACTCATCAATATGTACAACATCATCAACTATACACCTCATGTATGTGCCAACTCATCAACTTCTTGTCTCAACCATGACTAGTTTTGGATTAGTCAACAACCCTAACTTGAAATAATCATAACTTTGTACCTATAATGAATAAAGATATGAAACTGATACACAGTGTTCTTCAGTGTGTTTTATGCAATTCCTCCAAGTTTAACTACTTGGAACCTCTTAGAAAAGGAGTTGTAGCAAAAATGGCAAACCTTCTTGAATTATGGATTATTCTAGAGAGAGACCTTGTAGAGCATTCCCCACACAAAATATTTGTTGAATCAATCTCAAACTATTACACAACATACTAGAGACTATAATATAACTAACACAATTTGTCTCACTGAATTTGGATCTATTATGAAGAAGTTATGACGTTTTTACCCGAAACACTTGTTTTAGACTAGTTTCTGGACTAGCCACAAACCCTATTTTCCATGAAGTGTATCTCCAAAAATACAACGAACAATAAGATAAATTTGTTACCACAACTACTTGGATATGTTTCCTCAATGACATATCAATATCATGGTATGAATAATTATAGAAAAAAAGTTATTGCGAAAATGGTGAGATGACCTATAAATAACATACCTTATAAAGCATCATGAAAATAATTTATCCTCCCTTGAATTCTGACCCTTTTTTCTTCAATAAAAATTTCCTTGATATTCATCTCATTATTCCACATACAAGCATGGGTCCTCCAACCATTCTTCTAGGATAACTCATTACGCAAAGCGTCTTCCCATGAGGGATTTCACCATAAGGGGACCACTTTGGGGATCATCCATTTGTGCACCTTATCAATCATGATAAGACAATAATGAGAGAATGGGTCCTCCAACCATTCTTCTAGGATAACTCAATCCACAAAGCGTCTTCCCATGAGGGATTTTTCCATAAGGGGACCACTTTGGAGTTCATCCATTTGTGCACCTTATCAATCATGATAAGACAATAATGATTCATCTATACATTTTTTCAGCAATGCATCATATACCAATGAAACCACATCGATCCATCTTCATCATGTATCAATGACAACTCATTGATCCATGTTCATCATATCAATGAAAACTCATTGATCCATCTTCATCTATGCATTTTCATAAAGGACAATACATATTACATTACAACAATAATCAATCAATCAATCCTTTGGCATCAATCAATCACTTGACATCAATCAATGACATCAATCAATCAAACCATTGGCATCAATGACAACATGATCCAACACATGAAACATTCCATCGTGGAAGAAAAGAAAAACAACAGAGAAAAAGATTATATTAATCTGTTGCTTGAGCAAGCTCTCACATGACAAAGGGACAAAATGATGGAGATTTTTTCCCACATTCTTCAATGCCTTCCAATAACAACATGTGCATTTTCATCAAGTGGCCAGTTTGGAGGAACCTCAACTTTAAAGGTACAAGTTAATTTTTATATTCCCATATTTTAAGGACAGATAGATGCAGATGCCCTAGAAAAATGGTTAAATATTCTAGAAGGTTATTTCTGTGTTCACAATTTCTCCAACATGGAAAAGATTAAATTCACACCCCTTAAGGATCTTGCGCATGTCAAACATTAGTGGAAAACTTACTGGGATAAAATATCCATAGAGGAGATTGGAATATATGGAGCCGAGCCCACTTGAGATTTTTTTGTGGATGCGGTCAAGAAACAATATTACCCTATTGGTAACTGTGACAACTAGTACATGAGATGAACCACACTATAGTAAGAGAGGGGCCAAGAAGTGTCGTTTTTCACCAATACCTTCCATACCTTGTGCACCAAGATGGGTATTAAGGACTTTGAGTGACATTTGCTTCTAAAATATCGTGGGGCTCTACACAAATACATACAAACTGAAATGGATTTTCTAGACATCTCATTACTAGGTGTTGCTTATCGATATGCTATCAAAATTGAGTAGAAATTTAGGCACAAAAAAAAACTAGAGTTCACGTTCCACAACAACCAAAATATGACAAATATGGCCCTAACAAAAAGACTCCCCAAAACTAGTCCAAGACATAGAAAAAGTAGGGTAACGGAAATATGAAGAAGGACACTGGAAAGTGGTGCAATTTCCACAAAATCCCTTAGCACAACACTGATGAATGTTACTCAAAACAATTGTTGGTCGCTGAGATCAAAGAAAAATATCCGAACCCATATTTAGAATCCGATTAAGAAAATAATGGGAGAAGACATATCATTGATGCAGACCCCACTGCTACTGTCGCGACCACAACAATTCAACCAAAAGAACCAATGATCTAGATTTAGGAGAGGAACAAGCTAATTAATAGACTGACTACAATAAACATATAGATATGAAGAACAACAAAAATATCCAGTGAACAATATCTTCTATTGAATAAATGAAGTAGGATGAAACTTTAAAACTGCATAACTGAAACACTTGCTCATATGGTGGTAGTTATCTTTGAGAAGAGATGTGGCTTGTAGGTGCATCCATATCAACATAATGATTACAATGAGGCTCCATAGGCATTTTTGATATTACTCATAACTGTAAAAACCCTAGATATCCATAAACCTAACCCTAGGAGCTAAAATGCCAAAAGTCATGTGGGCCCCTATGGGTAAGTTGGTACCTCAACTTCCCGGGGTTGTAACTTTTGCATACGACCATCATTTTAGGCACGTTATGGCCCATTGGAAAGGCCTTTCAAAGATCTACATACTACTCCATCGGACTCTAACTCCATCTACAGTTTGACTATGGCAAGCCAAAAAAACACTGTATAGGGATCCAAAACGGCCCGAGAAGTACAACAAGATGTGCTGACATGAAAAAATTCAAAATAAGCTAGTTGGATTAGGTGATAGGCCACTAGTATCCATCTGGAAGATGTGTAGGGATTCAGATAGCCCCAAAAGTGTAGAACCCACAGTTACAAATAAGTACAGAAGAATGTGTTGAACTAAAACGAACAAGAGGTGTGAGCTGGAATAGGTGGGTGGCCACCAATATCCAACTGGATCAATCCTCCCCCCTTAAGAATAAATTTTTTCCATTGCATTGAGTTCCCCAATCAGGTGAGGAAACTTATGCTAGATTTTCCCCTGGGTGAGTCACTTGCCTTGGTGTAGGAGTTTCCCTGCCTTGACAACCCGATAAAGATGGATCCTCTGCTAGTGAGTGTCCTTGACCTATGTGTCCACTATCTAATCAGTGGATGCTTATTCCATGTAGTGAGGGTTGATATTTGTTGCTGTCAGTTGTTTTTCAATCTATAAGGTGTCCAATAATGGTGGAAAATATGGCCGAAGGAGGTCCACATTAAACACTGGGTGTAGGCCAAGGAAGGGTGGGGTGTTGAGCTCAAAAAAAATTCTAGCCACAAACTTGGTGATAGTGTAAGGCTCATAGAAAAGTGGACAAAGAATCTAATGGGGCCCTATGAGATGCTCCTTCTACAAATGTAACCAGATTTTGTCTCCAACCTGAAACTGGTGCGGTACCTTGTGTTTATCATGGCGCTTGTACTTAGCATTGTATTTCTACAAAATCCCCTAGACCTGTTGGAGAATGTGATAAATATTCTTAATGAATCTGGTGGATTTATCAATCTCAGACTAAACATGGGAAGAGTCATTATGTGTGGTGGAAAGAGGTAGTGCAACATCAATATTGGCACCCAAGGGTTGGAATCCCAACCCTACCTGAAAATGGATATGGTTGGTGGAGCTATAGATGCTTAGAGTTGTCTAAGTAGGATGTGCACAATCATCCGATTGGAGACCTCTATTTGGAAGTTTGTTTGGGGGTGTAAAAAAATGGATTTAGTGATATTGGTGTCCAACAATGAATAGATAATCGACTAAAATGTGTTGAGAAACCCGTTGTCCCGGTCGGAGATGATGGTCTATGGTATCCCAAAGTGGACCCACACTCATTCGAATAAGATATTTATAGTATCTTCCGATTTGATATTCTTCTTACAGGATATGAGGATGGCCATCTTCGAAAACCGATCAACGACCACAAATATGTAGTCATTGCCTTGCTTGGTGGATCGAAGGCTAGACATCTAATCCGTTGATATGGATTCCTAAGGATTCTCGGGAGTAGGAATAGGGGTGTATAAGCCTTGATTCTTGATAGTTGGCTTGGAAATTGCACAAGCAGTGAAATATATTATATACTTGATGACGTCCTCTCAAAGTTTTCGCCAATAAAAATGTTTCTGAGGAACAACCACAATTTTCTCCTCGCCAAAATGTCTTGCTATCCGACGGTAGTGGGCTTACCAAATCATCTTTTCATGCTCACTTGTAGGAACACAGAGATGGCCCAAATGGCATAATAGTCTCTCCTGGATGTGAAAATCGGTGAAAATCACGCATGTACCCAAGAGATGATAGGTGGTGGCGAAGTTCGGATCTTGCTGATAAACTTGGGGCCACTCATATGCCTCATGTCCACATGAATGGAGCATAATGGTGAGCGTAGCCACGGGAGGTTGACTGAGGTAGTCAGTGACACGATTTGAGATCCATATCTTATACTTGATGTTGATATGGAACTGCTGCAGGTAGGTGGACCACTTCTGATGGTGGTCATTCTGTAATTTCCCATGTGTCTATATGAACTGCAAGGACCTGTGATCAGTGTGGATGATCATCTCCTTTCCAAGAATGTAATGTTTCCATTGATGATAGGATTGTACAATGGAATACATTTCCTTGTCATAGGTGGGGTATTTTCGAACAGTATTTGAGAGTGTCTCACTATGGTATGCCACCGGATGACTATGTTGAGTGAGAACTTTGCCTACAACATAGTCAGATACATCAATATCAATCTCAAGTGGTTGTTGTAGATCGGGAAAGGAGAGTACTAGAGCTGAGCACAAGCGATGCTTTAGATCATCAAATTCTCATTTTTGTTCCTCCCCCTGTTGGTAAGTTTTCACAGGTTGTTGCACAAGTTTTGTCATTAATGTCAAACTTGAAGCAGCACGGTGGTTCATTGAGAGTTCCTTTGGAATTCAGGAATCAAAGAAAGGACGACCTCCAAACTTGAAGCTGTACGGTGGTTCACTGAGAGTTCCTTCGGAATTCAGGAATCAAAGAAAGGAGGAGCTCCAACCTTTGACATCGTGATACGCGAAATCGCGAAACGTAAAGTTTCGATGGGAACAGGAACGTCTAATCACGAAAGGCTATGGGCCATCGATCGGAGTGAAAATTATCGATGAGATCAAGACCGTCTGATCATGAAAGTCTATGGGACTGTCGATCGGAGAAAAGTGGATATTGGAAAATCAAAAGTCAAAGGAAGGAAATGCGATAACATTCCAACTCGTGAAATGCCGAAATGCAAAAATATGAAATGATGAAATATGAAAGGCTAACATGCCAAAACATGGAACGATGAAATGCAAAACCAAGACTTAATTTCCATTTTAGAGTTTTGGATACTGGGAGTTGGAGGAGTCAAGAGTCGAGACTCTTCATCACAGGAGTCTCGGAGTTGCGAAATGCGAAATGTCGAAATCCTGAAATAGGAACATCAACAAAGACTCCATTTTGGAGTTTCGTAGACCAGGAAATCAAAGATCAAAGGAACTTTAACCTTTAAAGTAGTGAACCCCGAAATGCCAAAATGCCAAAAGGGACTATTGTGATTCTCGAAAACCCGAAAGGAAGAAACACCGAAATACCGGGGTTCGTGACTTGGAGTGTCGAAACACTTCGTCACAGAGATGTCGAAACACTGAAATGTGAAACGCCAAAATACCAAAATGTGAAATGAATTTCAATTAACCTGTGGTCACATCCAATGGACATATGGGTTAGCACAAGTGGCTTTCTAAAGTGCTTAAGGGTTATTCTGTGCTGAAAAATCAAAACAGATGTATGTTCATCAAACGGTGTTGGTTAAATATTTAAACTGATCATGTGGATATTATTCATCTTGAGGCCTTGGCCAATAATAATTACTGTAAGGAAGTTATTCAGTTATTGTAATTGATTCTTTGAAGCCCGAGGGTTTGATTGTACACGCTGATGATACAGGAAGATATATAAAGTGAATGTTGCAAGAAAAGAAGAGAGGATTATGGGAGATATATGGCTCTGTAAAATTTGAGGAAAAGAAAAGACAGAGGAGGGAAGACACATACATAGATTGATAAATCTAAGTGGTCTGGTCAAGAATGAATTGTGCATAGAGGATTTGAATGCTTAATCTTTGACATAGAAGATGAAAAGTTGGTTTACAGGTTCTTAGTGACAGAGAATGATTTCAGGGTGGTAGGGAGGAGAAAGGGGAGACTGTAAAAGTCTCCTGTACAAGTTGGTGCTTGTACATCTGGGAGTTGTAGCTTCCATTCAGTAGGTGCTGAAGAAACAGAGGTAGCAGCCTCATCTGGTTTGTAGCTCAGATAAAATAAGAATGTAAAGAGGAGTTGGAGCTTGACTTTCATTCACAAGAAAAAGAGGTTTTTTCCCTTTTGGGTTTCCTCTTGAAAAATCACTGTGTCACTGTTTCTTTTATGTGATTGTATATTTATTGGTTAAATGTATTACTGCAAGTTAAATGTTAAAGGCATGATTTATTGATTAATATGTAATCTTCTTATAAAATGAAAGAAATTGTATACAATTGATTCACCTCCCCCTCTCAGTTGACTTATCTTGTACAACAATTGGTATCAGAGCGGGTTACTTCAAGATATTAGTTTAACCACTGGAAGTTTTTGATCATTCATAATGGATAAGAAGTCAAAATTTACAAAACATGGATTGCCTTTGTTTGATGGTCATAATTATGTTATTTGGAGTATCAGGATGAAGTTGTTTTTACAAACTCAAGGAGTAGATATCTGGTAGGCTGTACTAAATGAATATAAATTCCCAGCAACCATTCCAATAGATGCTACAGGTAAGAGACTCTATGAGAGTAATTTCAAAGCTATGTATGCAATACTAGGAGGTCTAGCAGGGTCAGAATTTGTTAAAGTTATGCATTGTGCATCGACAAAAGAAATATGGGATAAATTGAAAAATGTATATGAAGGAGACACTATGGTAAAGAGTGCTAAGCTAGAATAATATAGAAGTCAATTTGAAATCCTAAAAATGGAAGAATCTGAAGATATAGCTACCTACTTTATTTGTATTGATGTAGTTGTTAATACCATGAGAGGTCTAGGAGAAACAGTTAATAATAATATTATTGTGCAAAAGGTACTTAGATCACTTCCTGCAAGATTTGATTAAAAAATATCTGCATTAGAAGAAAGAACAGATCTTGATACTTTAGAAATGGATGAATTACATGGAATACTAACAACATATGAGATGAGAACCTCTGGTGAGAATTATTTTAGGAAAGAATCATCTTTCAAGGTAGAAAGAAATATAAGAAAAACATTGAAGCAAAAATCAACAGTCATGAGGAGTCAGAAGGTGATGTGGAAGAAGCAAATTTTGTTAAAAATCTGAAAAGAGGTACTCACAAGTATAAAGGTAAGCTTCCTCTAAAATGATTTGGTTGTGGTAGACTAGGAAATTTTGCAGCTAAGTGTCCTTACAATAAGCATACTGATAATGAAGAAGACAGTGATAGAAAACTTAAGGAATTCAAGAATAGACATAAGAAGTTTTTTCAAAGAAAAACTTACAAAAAGAAAAGCCTGTGTATAAAAGATGACAGTGATATTTCAGAATCTGGTGAGAGTGATGACAGTTCAGATGTACAACTTTTTATGGCTATGG
>ML777777.1:779889-796100 GCA_009831015.1 Picea engelmannii
AATTCAAGAATAGACATAAGAAGTTTTTTCAAAGAAAAACTTACAAAAAGAAAAGCCTGTGTATAAAAGATGACAGTGATATTTCAGAATCTGGTGAGAGTGATGACAGTTCAGATGTACAACTTTTTATGGCTATGGAAAAATAGGATGATTAGTCTAGTGAAGAAGAAGAGGGTGAAGTTGATCTAGAAGATAAAATTGTAAGTGCTTTAAGTGAATTAAGAAAAGTAAGAAGGGAATGCAAACATTTTAAAAGAGAAACTGAGAATCTAGAATTTGAATTATAGAAATCAAATGGTTTGATTGATAGCACTAAAATCATGGTAGTTGACTTAAAACTTAAAATAGAAGAGGCTAGAGTGATTGAAGAAGCTCTAACTAAAATGCTTGCAGAAAAGGATAAGGAAAATGAAGGTTTAAAAATTGAATTAGTCTCTTTAAGAAAGAAAGTACAAGAAAATAACCTGAATCAGAGTTCTCAAGTGTTAGATCAAATTATTAGTAGTCAAAGATCAACATATGATAAGACTGGAATTGGTTATAAATCTGTAGTAACTAATGGATGTTCTAGTTCAAATGTTGAGAAAGAAGGTACAGAGGATAATCATGAGAAAATTACTAGCAAGAAGATGGAATCAGAAAGGCAAGAAGAAAATTAGGGTTCAACAATGCATAGAAGAAGTTATGGCAGACATCAAAACAGGTTTGAAGGCCACTGTTTCTTTTGTTATAAGAATGGACATAAGGCTGCATTTTGTAATAGTTTTTCAAGAAAGATAAATGCACATAACAGTCATGAAAGGTCTAATTTTGAATATGGAAGACGACATAATAAAACTAGTCAAAACAATATGAACTACTCTTACAAAAAAATTGACAAATTAAGATATGAGACTGAATGTTACAAGTGTAACAACTTTGGGCATGTGTCAAGAAACTGTCCTATGAGTTTTCAGAAATTTAATGAACCCACTTACACAGATCTGAAAACCAAATTTTGGAAAAAGAAAAGTGAAAATCTGGACATTGAAAAATGCACTATAGCTCTGCAAGCAAAACATAAAGTAAAATGGGTTGTGGATAGTGGATGTTCAAATCATATGACAGGTAGAAAAAAAAAATTGTTGAACCAGATGAAGGTAAAGAAGGTACAGTCACCTTTGGAAATGATCAATCAGCTAGGATAGTTGGAAAAGGAATTGTATGTCTAAACAACAAGAAAATCATGGATGAAAATGTCTTATTGGTTGATGAAATGGAACATAACTTATTGAGTGTAATTCAAACCTGTGATAAAGGTCTCTTTATGATTTTTGATTCAAAAGGATGTCAAATCAAGGATATAAAATCAAATAAACTAGTTGGAACAGCCACAAGAACCTCAAGAAACATTTACATACTAGATGAAGAAAAATAAAAATGTTTCCTTGGGAGTGAAGATGAAAGTTGGTTGTGGCACAAAAGACTTGGACACATTAACTTTGAAAATCTGATTCAGTTGAATAAAAAGGAAGCAATAAGAGATTTACCTGTCATAAAGGATGTTTCAAGTTCTGTCGACAAGCAATGTCAACATGGTAAGCAAACTAGTGTTAAATTCAAAACCAAAGAACATTCAACAACTAAACCATTGGAAATAGTACATGCTGATGTCTATGGACCTATGAGAACAACAAGGTTAAAAGGAGAAAGATGTTTTCTACTATTTGTGGATGACTTTACTAGAATGAAATGAATGTTTTTAATGAAAAAGAAATCTTAAACTTTTAGCTGTTTTCAAATCTTCAAGGAGTCAACTGAAAATGAATGTGACATGAAAATTAAATGTTTAAGATCAGATAATGGAGGGGAATTTGTGTCTAAAGAATTCAACAGATACTGTGATGAAAATGGGACAAGAAGACATTTTTCTGTTACTGAAACACCTCAACAAAAAGGAGTGGTTGAAAGAAAAAATAGGGTTGTTATGGAGATGGCTAGAACTATGCTCAATGAATCTAAACTAAGTAATATACTATGGCCTCAAGCTGTTCATACTTTTGTTCACATTTTGAATAGAATCTTGTTGAGAAACAATCATCTTAAGACACCCTATCAGTTATGGAAAGGTAGACCAGCTAGTGTTAAACATTTCAGAAATTTTGGCATTAAATGTTATATCAAAAGAGTTGACAATCATTTGGGTAAGTTGGAATCTAGAACAGATGAAGGTATTTTAGTTGGGTATTCATGTTCAAGGAAAACTTATAAATGTTACAACTTCAGAATGAACAAAATAGTTGAATCCATAGATGTGAAATTTGATGAGTCCTCATTTTTTAAGTTTAAATCTAAACAAAAGATTCATCAAATATATGAGATAGATGACAAGCATAAACTAAATGATGAGGTAAGTGAAATAGACGAAACTAAGGCTGCTGACAGTGAACAATTAATTCCTACTTTGACACAGGGCACAACTCCATCCAAAATCATGACTCCATCAAAGACTCCAAGGAAGAGAATATAAAAAAATCACCCTGAAGAACAGATAATTGGTGACATAAATGCAGGTGTTGGAACAAGAGGCAGAAGGCAAGAATCCACCTCAACTCATGAAGAGGTATCTTTACTTTATTTGATTGAACCCAAAAATATTGAAGAAGCAATTAAAGATGAATACTGGATGAAAGCAATGAATACAGAACTTAGTCAAATAGAAAAGAATAAGACATGGGAATTGGTTCCTAGACCTTTGAATAAGAATGTCATAGGGGATAAATGGGTTTTCATAAATAAGATGGATGAAGCAGGTAAAATAACTAGAAACAAGGCTAGATTGGTTTGTAAAGGGTATGCACAATTAGAAGGAATAGATTTTGGAGAAACTTTTGCTCATGTTGCAAGAATGGAATCCATTAGACTGATTCTAGCTTATGCCAGTTCTAAACACATTAAAGTTTACCAAATGGATGTAAAGTCTGCATTTTTGAATGGTGATTTAGAGGAAGAAGTATATATGGAACAACCAGATGTTTTTCAGGTACAAGAAGCAGAACAATATGTTTACAGATTGAAAAAGGAATTGTATGGCCTGAAGCAAGCACCAAGGGCTTGGCATTCTAGACTTGACAATTACTTGAGGTAGCAAGGATTCAGGAAAGGTAACACTGATAGTAATCTATATATTAAAGAAGAAAATGATAGCCTGATCATTGTTGAGATATATGTAGATGATATCATTTTTGGTAGTGATGATAGGCTCAGTAAACAGTTTGTTGAAAGTATGCAGAAAGAGTTTGAGATGTCCATGCTAGGAGAAATGAAGTTTTTCTTAGGCTTGCAAATTACTCAATTTGATAAATGTATTTCCATTTCTCAAACCAAGTATATCAATGAAATTCTTAGGAAATTTAAGATGGAAGATTCTAAACCAGTTGGCACTCCCATGGTTACTTGATGTAAATTAAGTAAGTTTGATGATACTAAATATGTTGATCAGATAGTATACAGATGTATGATTGGTAGTCTTCTTTATGCTACAACTACAAGACTTGATATTATGCATGCAGTTTGTCAATTTGGCAGGTTTCAGGCCTCACCAAAAACTTCTCATCTACTTGCAGTCAAAATAATTTTCAGATATCTTAAGGGGACAACAGAGTATGGTTTATGGTATCCTATAGGTAATCAGCTTGATTTATATGATTTCACTGATGCTGATTGGGCAGGTTGTGTTGATGACAGGAAGAGTGCTAATGGAGAAGCATTTTTTGTTGGAGGATGTCTTATAAGTTGGTCAAGTAAAAAACAATCGCCAGTGTCTCTATCTACTGCTGAAGCAGGATACATTGCAGCTGCAACTTGTTGCACTCAGGTTCTATGGATGAAACAGATGTTGGAAGATATGCATATTCATTATAATGAACCTATACCTATCTTCTATGATAATACCAATGAAATTGGTATTTCTAAAAATCCTGTTATGCATTCCAAAACAAAGCACATTCCCATTAAATTTCATTTTCTAAGAGAGCAGGTTATGTCTAAAGTTATTAAAGTGGAATATGTTGGCACAAAGGATCAGATAGCAGATGTATTTACTAAACCTTTATCTAAAATGCAATTTGAAAGTCTCAGGGATCAGTTGGGGGTTTACCCTCTGTAATTTCATTTCATTTTCAAAGATTGCATGGGCTTCATTATACAATCAGACTACACAGGTTTATTGACTATTATTGATAGGGGGAGTTGCTACTGAAATGATACATCTTTGCAAGCGGTTTTTATTTTCTCAGGGGGAGTATGGTTGATTCCTTTGCCATATAAGTCAAAAGGGGGAGAAGAGATTTAAATTTTTCCATCAATTCCAAAGGGGGAGTTTGTTGGTCAGTTTGCACAGGTTGTTGCACAAGTTTTGTCATTAATGTCAAACTTGAAGTTGTACGGTGGTTTGCTGAGAGTTCCTTCGGAATTCGGGAATCAAATAAAGGAGGAGCTCCAAACTTGAAGTTGCACGATGGTTCTCTGAGAGTTCCTTCGGAATTTGGGAATCAAAGAAAGGAGGAGCTCCAAACTTCGACATCATGATATGAGAAATCGCGAAACACAAAGTTTCGATGGGATCAGGACCGTCTACTCACGAAAGGTTGTGGGTCGTCGATCGGAGCACAAAGTCCTGATGAGATCAAGATCATCTGATCATGAAACGTCGTGGGACCATCGATCGGAGAAAAGTGGATATCGGGAAATCATAAGTCAAAATAAGGAAATGCGATAGCATTCCAACTCGCAAAATGCCGAAATGCGAAAATCCGAAATGATGAAATATGAAAGGCTAAAACGCCAAAACATGGAATGGTGAAATGTGAAACCAAGACTTAATCTCCATTTTGGAGTTTCAGATACCAGGAGTTGGAGGAGTCAAGAGTTGAGACTCTTCATCACAGGAGCCCCGGAGTTGCGAAATGCGAAACGTCGAAATCCCGAAACAGGCACATCATCAAAGACTCCATTTCGGAGTTTCGCAGACCGGGAAATCAAGGATCAAAGGAACTTTAACCTTTGAAGTAGCAAACCCCGAAATATCGAGATGCTAAAAGATGAAATGCTGAAAGGGACTATTGTGATTCTTAAAAACCTGAAAGGAAGAAATGTCGAAATACCTTGGTTCCTGACTTGGAGTGTCGAAACACTTCATCATAGAGATGTCGAAACAACGAAATGTGAAACGCCGAAATACCAAAATGAGAAATGCATTTCGATTAACCGGTGGTCACGACCAATGGAAATATGGGTTAGCACATGTGGCTTGCCAAAGCGATCAAGGGTTATTTCGTTCTGAAAAATCAAAACAGATGTATGTTCATTGAATGGTGTTGGTTAAATATTTAAACTGATCATGTGGATATTATTCATCTTGATTCCTTGGCCAATAATAATTACTGTAAGTAAGTTATTCAGTTATTGTAACTGATTCTTTGAAGCCTAAGGGTTCGATTGTACGTGCTCATGATACAGGAAGATATATAAAGTGAATGTTGCAAGAAAAGAGGAGAGGATTATGGGAGATATATGGCTCTGTAAAATTTGAGGAAAAGAAAAGACAGAGGAGGGAAGACACATACACAGATTGATAAATCTAAGTGGTCTGGTCAAGAATGAATTGTGCAGAGAGGATTTGAATTCTTAATCTTTGACAGAGAATATAAAAAGTTGGTTTGTAGGTTCTTAGTGACAGAGAATGATTTCAGGGTGGTCGGAAGGAGCAAGGAGAGACTGTAAAAGTCTCTTGTACAAGTTGGTGCTTCTACATCTGGGAGTTGTAGCTTCCATTTAGTAGGTGCTGAAGAAATAGAGGTAGCAGCCTCATCTGGGTTGTAGCTCAGATAAAATAAGAATGTAAAGAGGAGTTGGAGCTTGCCTTTCATTCATAAGAAGAAGAGACTTTTTCCCTTTTGGGTTTCTTCATGAAAAATCACTGTGCCACTGTTTCTTTTATGTAATTGTATATTTATTGGTTAAATTTATTAATGCAAGTTAAATGTTAAAGGCATGATTTATTGATTAATAAGTAATCTTCTTATAAAATGAAAGAAATTTTATACAAATGATTCACCCCCCCTCTCAGTTGACTTATCCTGTACAACACCCCCCACGTGAAATTTTCCCTACCACCACCCTTGATCACCTAGCTGAGGGCCTATACAATATGGGAGAATCCCAACATGAATTGTCGATAGAAGTTGGCGAGTCCCAAGAAGCTATGAAGCTCAGTTAGTGTGGTCAGGACTAGCTAGTCATGGATGACTTGGATCTTATTTGGATCAACATGTACCCCATGCTCATTGACAATGTAGCCCAAGTATTGGACCTTGTTCATGCCAAAAGATGATTTTTCTAGGTTGACATATATCTTGTACTTCTGCAGAGTGCTAACAACCTACTGAATATGACGCATGTGCTCCTCCTAAGTTCTACTGAAGATGAGGATGTCATCCAAATATACTGCCACAAACGAGTTGGTGAAGGGTTTCATTACATTATCCATCAACCTCATGAAAGTGGTTGGTGCATTTTTTAAGCCAAATGGCATGACTAGCCATTCAAAGATACCTTCTTTAGATTTAAAGGTTGTGTTCCATACATCAGTTGGTTTGATGGGAACCTGGTGGTAGCAAGACTTTAGGTCAATCTTTATAAAGAAAGTTTCTCCCTTGAGTTGGTCAAGAAGGTCATCATTCCTGGGAATTGGGTACCATTTCCTGACTGTGATTTTGTTTAAGGCTCTCTAATCAATGTATATTCACCAAGTCCCATCCTTCTTCTGCACCAGTACAATCAGTTTTCTGCAAGGGGAGGACCTAGGTATGATGTGCCCCTTTTGAAGAAGTTCTTGGATATGACGCCTGATTTCGTCATTTTCCATCAGCAAGCGATGATTGACTGGTCCATTAGGTAGAGGTGCACTAGGGGTTAGATCAATTGTATGCTTGACTTGGCAGTGCATCGGTACCTCACTGGGTGAGGATAATATGTCTATGTATTCTTCCATGATCCTATCCACTTGCTTTTGTTGCAAAGAGAGGATTTGTGTAGAGGCCACATATGCGATGATGACCTTATGTTTACTGTGAGCAGAGATCACAAAGAATATGAACTTCCCGGTCTATTAAATGAACTTACTTCATTTCTTAACATAGAATAAAGAAATAGCGGTAGGCGGCGCTACCTTTGGTATCCTGTACAATTTTCTACCCAAAGTAATAATAACACTGTGGGGTCTAGACTCATACACAACATGGCACTTCCAAAAATATCATTTTCCTAAAAGAACATCACAAATTTCAAGGGGAGAAATATCACACAATACCTCATCTTTGAAAGAATTGATGTCGTAAGGCAGATGACACTATTGGATGACATGAAGATATCTTCCTTGGCGAAGCCAGCTGATGGTGTATGGTTGTGGGTGCAATGTCATTGGTAGGGTGAGCCGCTTGATGGCCTCTGCTAAAATCTTATTCTTATGACTACCACTATAGATAATGAAATGAAGTGGAGCCCCCTTTACCAACATCTGTGAGTGAAAGAGGCGTTCCCCTTCCTCTGGTTCTTCTGGTTCACTTGGCCTAACTTTGGTGGTAGCAATAGTGGCATTGGGTTCAACATTGATAATTCTCTTCCCTCCTTCAGGATTTCATTGAGAATCATAATTTACCTATGGCTAGGAATCCTTCATCTCGGCCATGAGTGACTGCTTGGAGAAACATTCTTCATTGTTGTCCCAAGGCCTTTTATGGTACTCACACCATTTTCTTGTGTCCTTCTTTGTCTTCTCATTTCCCTTCTTGTGTTGTGGCTTGGAATGGTTGTCTTGAGAGTTTCCATATTTTCTCTATCCCTTGTTGTGTGGGTTGGGGCCTCCTTTTCCCTGCTTTGGCTACGAGGAGTCTGTGGATCCAAAATCTAGCCTCTTCTGCTTAAATTTCTTCTCGATCTTGACATCGTATCTATAAGTTGTACCCAATGAGGTGATTCCCAAAAAATCCATTTATTTTTTAATGTAACTATGAAAACATCCATAGTATGTGAGCACCATATGTCGCTCAGAGTCTTTGATACCAAATTTGGTGCGTAGGGTATGGAAAATATTGGTGAAATATGGTACTGTCTGGTCCCTTTCTTAATGCAGCATGGTCCATCTGGTGTACTGGTCCTCGTAGCTTCCAACAGGGTAGTACTCTTCCTCAATGGAATCCTGGAGGGAATCCCATGTAGGGGAAACCAAAAATATTGTATATTCCTCTAAGGCCCTTTTCTCAGAGTAAGTGTCCCACCAGTTCTTAACATGGGGCATGACCTTGAGGAGTGAAAAAGTAATATTTCCCCTATTGAAAAAATTGTGGACTGAAAAATACCCTTCAAGTAGATTCAACCATTTATCTACAACATCTTCATCTATCAGTCCTTCAAATAATGGAATATCAAAATTTACCTATACCTTGAAGGGGGTTCCATGGCTACTTGATGAAGATGCTTCTCCTATGGGCAGGTACCGAAGGATCTACACAAAGTTCTCCATCATTTCACTCCTTTGTCATGCAAGGGATTCCTTGAGCAATATTTTAAAAGGATATCCTACTCCATAATATCTTTCTTTTCTTCTCCCATGAGTTGTTTCTAGGATCAATGTGACCGATCTTGCAACGAATCGATTGGTTCAAGTCCCAACTTCTTATACATGGATCTTAGCGAGGACATGTACGAAGAAAAATAAATGAAGAGAAGATCACTCTGATACAACTGATCTAAATTAAGGAGAGGACTGAACTAATTAACAGACTGAATACAATAAAAATACAGATATGAATAACAACACAAATATCCAGTGAACAATATCTTCTATTGAATAAATGAAATAAGATGATACTTGTAAAACTTTATAACTGAAACACTTGCTCGAATGCTCATATCTATATCTGAGAAGATATGTGGTTGCTACATGCATTCATTTGAGAATAATGATTACAATGATGCTCCATAGGCCTTTTTATATTACTCATGAATTCCAAAACCCTAGACATCCAAAAACCTAACCCTAGGAGGTGAAACACCAAAAGTCATGTGGGCCCCTATGGGTAAGTTGGTACGTCAACTTCCTGGGGTCATAACTTTTGCATACGACCTCCTTTTTAGGTGTGTGATAGCTCGTTGGAACCATATTTCAGATAAATACACATTATGCCATTAAGCTTTGACCCCGTTTATAGTTTGACTGTGGAGAGCCAAAAAAACATATTTAGGGATCCAAAATGGCCTTGGAAGTACAACAAGATGTGTTGACATGAAAACATACAAAATAAGCAAGTTGGATTAGGTGAGAGGCCACCAATATCCACCTTGAATATGTGTAGGTCTTAAGACAACCCCATAAGCGTAGAACCCACAATTACAAAGAATTACAAAAGAACGCATTTAACTAAAATCAGACAAGAGGAGCCAACTGAAATAGGTAGGTGGCCACCAATATCCTCCTGGATCAACTAGCAGATCCTGAAGAGGGGGAGCACCTATTCCATTCACATATTTGGCTGAAAGGGAACCCATTTCATTTCATTTTTGATAGTGGAAGCCATAAGAAACTCATCTCAGCAGAGGTCATCAAATAGTTGGGATTGTTGACAACACCACACTCGCAACCATACCACATTGGATGGCTTCGCCAGGGATGATATCTTTGTGTCAACCAACAATGTTGATTCTCATACGACATCAAACCCTTCAAGGATGAGGTATTATGTGATGTTTCCCCATTAGATGTCTGTGATGTTCTTTTGGGCCATCCATATATGTGGAAGCTCCATGGTATTTATGAGTCTCGACCTCGTAGTGTAATTTTTAATCTGGGGGTCATATCTATAGGATACCAGAGGTAGTTCCAACTACTGTCCCACCTAGACAATGTTGCAAGGAAGTATCTCATACTACAAAATTTAACTGCTTCAAATCTCTTCAAGAGGTAAACATAAGGACAAAGCAACCACTGCAACCTCAGTCCAACCACCTTCTATCCTGCAGAAGAAGGTCAACAATATTGAAGAAAAGCACAAATATTCCTCCTACACACAGTCATCTCATGTAGCCAGACTAGTTAAAAAGGTCCAACCTTTCCACGATCAGGTTCTCAACTGCCTTCAACAAGAAAAACATTGCAACGTTTCCAGCAAGGAAAACAACTCACCAAGGTTCAGATTCAACAAATGCTTGCCCCTCTCCCTCAGGAATTCAATGTAAAGGATACCATTTATTCCTAAGGAGGGAGGATTGATCCATGTGGATATCGGGGGAACCCACTTATTCCAACTGGCTCAAAACAGTCTTCTGGCAATTTTCTATTTTTAGTAGTTTTTAGGTTCCCAAACTTTCGGGGAATTTTTAAGGCCTATACAACATTGTTTTGCGATTGGTAACCTGACATCCTAAAGATTTGAATGATCCCATAAAATGAATATTATCATCAATAACTTTCCAACAATCTATAGTGCACCCCAAACAAAGATTGTATGCCAAAGTTACTCCCCCGGGAAATTGATACGCCAAACTACCCAAAACGGGGTCCACAAAACTATTGGTTTTTCATCTTCCAGGGTCAAGGTTTTCGATTTTATTTATGTTAAAAAGGCATTTGGATCCTCATTGTAATAATAAAATATATTCTTTTGAATGTGAGTAGCCATCACATCTCTTCTCATATATATGCTGCCACCATTCTAGTAAGTCTTTCACTCTGTATTTCTACAGTTTTGTACATTTCTCTCATTAATATAAATTGTGTGTTATTGTATCTCTATGTTTATGGTTATATCTCTAATAAATATATCTTATATTATTGGATATATGATATATCTCTATACATTTATTTATTTTATCTCTACTCTCAGTTTGTGCCAAAAATAATTCAGATCAGTGGTATCAGAGAAGACTTGTCTTGATCGTTTTTCAGTGCATGTCTCCGACGAGTTCCAAGTATAGCAAGTTGGGTCTCGATATTTTCTCTCTTGAGGAAAATTTATGTTGCACACCCAAGAAACCCTCCATGGCAGAAGAAAATAAAAATGGAGCATAAGATTTTATTAATCTATTTCTTGAGCAAGCTCTCATGCGACAGAGGGACGAAATGATGGATAATTTTTCCCACATCATTCGATTCTTGTCGATAAAAATAGACACATATTCATCAAGTATCCACTTTGGAGGAAAATTGCTTTTCAATGTACAAGTTAATTTTAGTATTCCTGTATTTGAAGGACAAATAGATGCAGATTCCATAGAAAAATGGTAAAATCTGCTAGAAAGTTATTTATCTATTCACAATTTCTTCGATAAGGAAAATATCACCTTCTCAGTCCTTAAGGATCTCCCCTGTGTCAAACATTGGTGGGAAACTTATTCATAGAAAATTTCCACAAAGGAGTCTGGAATATATGGGGCCAAGCCCACTTGAGGTTTTTTTGTGGATGTAGTCAAGGAACAATATTACCATGTTGGTAACTATGAAAAATAGTACATGAGATGGACCACGTTGAGGCAAGAGATGGGACACAAAGAGTTAGAGTTCAAAAATACCTTCCATACCTTGTGCACCAAGATGGGTATCAAAGACTCCAAGCGACATTTGGTTCTAAAATACCATGGGGCTCTACACAAATACATCCAAACTGAAATGGATTCTATCGACATCTCATCACTGGGTGTTGCTTATCGATATACTGTGAAAATTGAGCAGAAATTTAAGCACCAGAAAAAACAGGAGTTCAGGTCTACAAATCCACAACAACCAAAGTATGATAAATATAGACCAAAAAACCAGCCTCCCAAAAACTATTCCAAGCCACAAGAAAAGAAGAGTAAAGAAATGGCAAAGAAGGACACTAGAAAGTGGTGTGATTTGCATGAAAGCCCCTGGAAAAGCACCGATGAATGACACTCAAAAAAATCATTGGTCGCCGAGATCAAAGAAAAATTATGAACCCAGATTCAAAATCTGATTTAGAAAATAATGGGAGAAGACAATTCATCAACACAGACCCCACTACTACTGTCGTGACCACAACAATTCAATTGGAAGAACCAACAAATTCTGAAGAGGGGGAGTGCCTCTTCCATTCACAGATGTGGGTGAAGGGGACCCCATTGCATTTTATTGTGGATATAGAAATCCATAAGAACCTCATGTTAGCAGAGGTTATCAAACATTTGGGATTGTTGACAACACTACACCTGCAACCATATGACACCAGATGGCTTCGCTAGGGACGATATATCCATGTCCTTCAAGGATGAGGTATTATGTGATGTTTCCCTACTAGATGTATGTGATGTTATTTTGGGCCAACCATATATGTGAAAGAGCTATGATATTTACGAGTCTCAACCCCATAGTGTCATTGTTACTTTGGGGGGTCATCTCTACAAGATACTAGACATATCTCCAACTACTGTCCCGGAGTTCACCAATTCTAAAGTTCACCAATACCTTTCATACATTGCGCACCAAGATGGGTATCAAATACTTCAAGCAACATTTGGTTCTGAAAAAACATTGGGCTCTACACAGATACATCCAAACTGAAATGGATTTTCTATACATCTCATCACCGGGTGTTGCTTATTAGTATGATGTCAAAATTTAACAGAAATTTAGGCACTAGAAGAAATGAGATTTTCGGTCTACAAATATGAAATAACCAAAGTATGACAAAGATGAAGCTATCAAATATCCTCCTGAAAACCATTTCAAGCCATAGGAAAAGAAGGGTAACGCAAAGACGAAGGACACTAGAAATTCATGTGATTTTGACAAAATCCCCTGGCACAACACAAATGAATGTCACTAAAAAACATTATTGGTGGATGAGGTAAAAGAAAAAGATCCTAGCGAAGATTCAGAATATGATTTAGAAAATAATTGAAGAAGAAAGATCATCGACGCAGACCCCACTGCTACTGACACGACCCAACAATTAAACCAGAAGAACTGGTAGATCCTCAAGAGGGAGAGCGCCTCTTCCATTCACATATGTGGGTGAAGGGGACCTCATTGCATTTCATTATTGATAGTGGAAGCCAGAAGTACCTCATCTTAGTAGAGGTTGTCAAATAGTTGGAATTGTTGACAACACCACATCCACAACCATACCACATCAGATGGCTTCACAAGGGATGAGATCTCCATGTCAGTGTTGGGCCTGTGATATGATTGATTTAATGACATTAATTAGGGCCTTTTTGGTCGAATATGTATATGTGTTTTCTTGTTTTCTTGTGTCAAATCACTATGATTCATACTAGGTATGTGTGGTTCATGTTTTGTGATTATTTTGCGTACAATTCAACATGTTTTTATGATTCCAGGAAACTAATTTGCGTTTTGTGTGTCACAGGGAAAAATCACAGCTTCTTTTTGCATCCGACACTCTGTCCAGTACTCCATCGGGTACTCAGTCTGGTACTCCATCCGGCACTGAGTCCGGTACTCCATCTGACACTCTGTCCGACACTCTATCCTACACAAAAACCATGGGCGATTTGGCAGTTAGAATATCGACGACCAACGATGGGTGAATCAGAGACATGAGTTTTTCTTGTGCTCGTGGCCTCCAACTATTGAGCTTCTGACAACTCAATTTGGGTTGTTATCCTGGGTGATTATTGGCTCACCTTATTTCTAGAAGCCACCGGTAGTTAGGGCATATTAAATGTGATTTGTTGTTTTTAGAGAAGTTCGACCCTTCCAGTGGTCGACCTCTCAGCTTGTAAACTTATAAATACCACCTCAGTGGTCAGACAGATAGAGTTAGAGAGAAAAATAAAATTCAACTTTATTTTTCTATTTTCATATACATTTTTCTGAAACTGTGTAAAGACTGCATTTTTTATTTTAATGTTGAATTCATGTTATTGAGCTCATGGTTCATCTTTGAAGATTAGCCACGACTTATTGGGGGCCCCACCAAAAGTATGGGTGAATATACAATTAGTTTTCTTGTGCATTAAATAGTGTAGTTGTCATTTTATTCATTTCATGTACATGAGTTTTTCATTATGCTTCTTTACGATACAACTTGTTGTTTATAATTTAATTAGTTTAGTTCATTTTTGGAGGTTTTTTTTTTTGTTTGCTAGTTTGTTCGTGACCTGTGGGACTAGCCTGTGGCTGAGAAACTGCGACTCAGAGACATTCAAAATCACCTGGGGATTGCACCCTTCCTGAGCCACACCAACCCTTAACATGGATAGATTTTTTGTCCCCATAGATTTCGAACTGGTGACTTTAACATCACAGAGTGCCTTAATAGCACACTTCGTCACCAACTGTCCTACACCTTGGGGAGTGTTCATTTTTGCAGGTTATAATGGAGGCTATTTTTAATATGCAATGATCTATTAGTTGATAGGAGATAATATTTCAAGCTTAGATACTAACCCTGTGTGTAATTAGATGATAGATTATATTTTCTTTATGTTGAAACAGAGTTAGAACAAAGTTTCTAGTTCGTAGTTTCTTTGGCAAGTTTCGATGGATGGATAGTTGTTAGTTTGCTTATCTAATTGTTATTTAGTTTTTCTCATTTAATTGTTAGTTAGTTTCATTATTTTCATATGCTGAAATAGTATTTAATTTATTTTTTATGAGTATTTCCTCTTTTGCAATTTGAATTGTTAGAATGGAATTAGTTCAGTTTATTTTCATGCAATTTCCTTTTCTAGATTTAGGTTGCATTTTCAATTCAAAGTTGATTATTGAATTTAGTTTTGAGTTATGAATCTAAGTAGTATGAATTTGCTTACTTAATATAGAATGCAATTGAATTTACTAGAATAGTGTTTTTATATTGTTGATGATTAATGCATCATTGAATAATCACATGGATATGCAAAATAGTTGATGTTGCTTCTATAATGGCTAAGTTCTTATTGGATTGTCTAATTCATACTTTTAACTTTGCTATCGAAGTCAATATCGAGTTTATTCCTCTTGAATTATCATTCATTATTAAGTGCCATCATGATATTATAAGACACCAGAGACATAACCATCAACACTATATTTGAGTTTCCTTGCTTTTGAAGGATTAGAGAATAGTTTCTTGCTTTAGTAGATTAAAGAATAGTTTTCTAATCATAGATTAAAGAGTAGTTGCTATTTACTTTTATTGTCATAATTTTTTCAATTGATTAGATTAAGAATTCCTATTTTATAAATTAGAAGTAGTCGTGAATTTTGATTTAAGAATATAGTTCACTTACTTCTTAGCTTGATTAGTTGTTTATTGAGTAATCTTAATTAGTTTACTTGGTGTATAAGTTGTCATAGGTTAGCTAGTTGTTTGCTTACCTATTTATTTGATTTAATAAGGTAGTTGCTTGCTTCTCTATTTTTCTTTGATAGGGTAGTTTCTTGCTTATTTACTTGCTTTTATAGGATAGTTGCTTATTGAATTTGAGTAGGTTAATTGAAGTAGTTTGTTGTTGTTATTGATTATTAAATAGATAGTAAGATTTTTCTTATTGTCATGATTAAGTTCGTTTTCTTTAAGTAGGGTTTTCATTTTCTTTCTTAGGACTATCCATTGATCCTTTCTCCAAAATTTACTTAGGGTACATAGTTTAAGTTTCTTAGTAGGGTTTGATCATTAGTAGTTTTTGCTTTAGTATATTATCCCTTCAATGTCCCATTTCCCTAGTTAGACTATACTACCTCCAACATTTCTACCTTGGCATATATATTGCTACAACTCTAAGTTTATTTACCCAAGGTTGACAATTTAATTGAGGATTTTTAGTGTGTTTTTAGCGCATATAGAACACCCATCATTTTTGGCGTCGTTGTCAAGGAGTTTTCTCAAGGTAGGAAATAGTTAGGAAATAGATCCCTTCTAAACCTTAGCATTAGATTGGTGGTGGGGGAGATTTAAGACGAGAGGTAAGAACCTGTGCATATGCTATTGCAGGCTCCCCCAAACCCAATGGTAGTTTTTCTTCTTGTTTTTGTTTTCTTTCATGAACAAAACGAGAGACAGAAAATGTTATGAACCAAATATCAATATAGCATAGAAAATCCTCAGAAAAAGTACTCAACGCCTTGAAAAAGAGAGAATTTCAGATAATAAGCCTCTTCGAGGGGGCAACCTCCTTTTACCCCACTTAAATGTTCAAGTACAAGATGA
>ML777777.1:800587-834432 GCA_009831015.1 Picea engelmannii
CCATCTTAGTATCCAACTTAGCTTCCATTGAATCCATCTTAGTATCCAACTTAGATTCCATTGAATCCATCTTAGCTTCCATTGAATCCATCTTATTTTGTAGTTCATTTATGTCCCTACACATTTCTTCAGCTTCATCAAGAGTCCAAGTAGGATTTTTTGGAGGCTTATTTGGTGTAGAAATTCCCTTTTTGGGTGGCATGTTGGCCAAGTATCACTTTTGAACCTTGATTTTGAGGTGGTTTTGCTAGACAATATTTATTCTATTGTATCTCCCAAGTTTCAGCCCTTCTGGGTATGAAACTTTCTCTTATGTATTTCTCTGATATTTCTTCTCCGCAATGCCACAGTCTGATCAAAATTGGATGTGCCAAGTGGAATTTACGGTAACTTCCCCACAACTTGCTGATTTTTGGCCTTTCCAGGAGATCTCACTTGTATAGTGTGCCCTACACAAAATAATTGATATACAATTCTGAAACTTGCACTTGAAATACTATAGAGTGTCCACGATCCAATGCAACCAGTCCCATGTAATTTGGATACTCTAGTAAGAAGTTATGATTGTTTTACCTAGAACACCTTCTTGAGACTAGTCAATAGGACTAGTCAGATACCCTATCTTACACAGGGTGTATCTACAAATTTAAGATGAACCAGAATCTGAAATTTTTACCACAGATACCTTTTTGATTTTTATAAATATCCTCTAGAGCTCAGGGTCTGAAACATTACATAAATTTTTTTATAGCGAAAATTCCGCAATGACTCAGTTTAGGATGCTTCTAGAACCCTATCTTGTATAGGCTGTATCTATGAAAGTATAAGGCCTCAAGAGCTGAATTTTGAACCTAACGTACCTTGATCCGTATACTAAATATCCTCCAAGCTGTTTCTTCTGAAAAGTTGTAGAGACAAAGTTATAGTGAAAATTCCAAGGTATCTCAGATGTAGCAGCGAAACCCCAAGACCTTGAGCTCTGATACCATATGTTATGAACCAAATATCAATATAGCATAGAAAATCATTAGAAAAAGTACTCAATGCCTTGAAAAAGAGAGAATTTCAGATAATAATCCTCTTCTATGGGGAAACCTCCTTTTACCTCACTTAAATGTTCAAGTACAAGATGATTCAAAATGAAAATGTCTCCTTGGTATATATAGCAGACTAGGAGGTATAATTACAACTAATGACCTAAAGCGGACATAAATAAAATAACATTACTAATATAATATTCTCCAATTAAGGGGTAATGAGCCAATATTAGGGCTTAACACAAAAGGTAGATACATTAAATCTAAATCAAATCTTTCAACCAAGGTTCCTTCCAACCTTTTTGGGGGAAGGAGCGTTCCACTCATAAATTCCACAGACCGATACTGAAAAATAGGAGCTAGATCAACTCAAATAGATAAATTGGTCTTTGAAGAGTCTAAGACATGGAGAACTATAGAAAATAAAGTTGAAGCATCAGTAATAGTGGGACATGAGGCAAGACCACTCGAGCCTTTTACAGAACCAAACAATACAACCTTTGATTTTACACCACCACTAGGAGATCCTAACTTTGAAGACATCATAGACACTGAACAGGTGAATATTTTTTTTGGTAGTTCAGCCAACATAATTATCTCTCAAATTGACACAGAAACTTTGGCATCAATCTCAACCGGCTCGAGTAGAGTCCCAGACACCCAAACAATAGGAAGACCTTCCCATCAGAGGGATACCTTGTTTTCTTCAAATATAAAACCACCTAGGTACTCTCTTTTTGGAAACCAAACCAATATGGATGATCAGGGGGATCACAACAATGTAAGACATGAGGAAGAAGAAAAAGATAGAAACCAAACCGAAACTACCTTTGGGTTCCCAATTTTAGACACCACACCAAATGTCAATATGAAAAATATTCCTCTCTCAACACTGCCCACATTTTATGGTAAAATCAGTGAAGATCCATATACCTTCCTATTTGAATTCAACATCTTGTGTAGGAGCTACAATTACTTACAAGATGCCCATAAACTAAAACTCTTTCTTGCCACCCTCAAGGACTCTACACTATGATGGTTCATGGGGTTGGGAGAATCCAGTATTAGGTCTTGGGAAGACATGAAAGATATATTTCTTAAAACGTACCAACACTATTGCGAGACCAAAGAATCTTGTAATGATATTTTCAAAATCCAACAATTAGAAGACGATAATCTTGAGGACTATATGGAACGGTTTTCATACATCTCCCAGAAGTAAAAATACCATGACCTCTCAGACGATGCAGTTAGGGCTATTTTCCTTAAGGGAATTTTAGAAGAATACCTAGAGATTCTTAACCTGATGGAATTAGGTGACATCTCTCATAAACCATTCGCCGAAATATGTGAAATGTGTAAAACTTACTCAAGGCATAGAGCTAAAACAAGAAAGAATGTTTGGGACCCTTATAATAGAAAATTAAAACCAATTAGTTCAGTGGTATCACGAAAGGAAAGATAAGGAACCTTCTAGAGAACTTCAAGACAGATATCTTAAGCACAATAGGCTCCCAGTTGGACACCCTCAAAATTAAAATGAAACAGGAGGAGGAAAATGTATCAATGAGCATATATTTCCCAAGATGCAGGAGGAATCATTCCTCAAAGGAATTCCCATTAGATAACATTCCATTTTGTGGCTTCTGCATAGAAGACCATTCAAATGATAAATGTCTATCATTTCTTAGTTTTTTAGCCATCTATAGGAGTGGGGATCCTGGGGAGTCCTCTTATGCACCTAGAAGGCCATGGCATCCTAGGAACCATCCCACATACCCAAATCCACAATCTCAAGTTCCACTATATTATCAACAAAAACAGTAGTGGAACTCACCAAGTTGGAAAAATGGGTCTACAGAATACCAACATCCTTGGCTTCAAGGATGGAGAGGAGGGAATAACCAAGGAAACCCTCAAGATTCACTTGTCCCTATGTCCAACCATCCATATCATCAGTTTCCACCAAACACTCTGCAACTTTTTCCAGGTTTTGTTCCACCACCTTTACCTCCTATTCCACAACAACAACCGCTACAATATCAGAATGCAATCTCTCCAAGAACGACATTATTACCGGCACAACCAGTGCTCAATCCCAATAATAAGCCACCTCAACCTCTTCACAATGATGGTATGTGGGCCTTCCTGACACATGTTATTACTCATGTTCCATTAAAGGAGATTCAACTAAGATTGGGAAAAGTTTTGGATAGGTAGAGACCTTCAGTAGTCATCTAGGAAGAAGAAGAAGAATAAACCATCAAACAACCTACATATGAAACTAGGTGGGAAGATGTTATTATTCCTAAGGACCAATAACCCAAGATTCCCCAAAATGAACCTTCACAAATTACGAAGGCCCCTCCTTATCCAGACAGATTAGTAATCGAGAAACCTACAACACGACCAGAATTTGACATCTTGAGTGAATTGAAGAATATTTGTGTCAAGATTCCCTTACTTCAGACTATCAAGGACAATCTAATATATAGCAAGGTAGTCAAATAATTGTGTATTAAGATGCTCGATAGGAAGCAGAAGGGTCCTCCAATAATGCATTTGATAGGAGAAATTTCTGAGTACATATCAAAGAAGCCGAAGCTAGCAAAATATGGGAACCCAGGAAACCCCGTAGTGACCATAACCATTAATGAGGCCTCTATTGGAAACACTCTCATATACCTAGGGGCATCCATCAATGTTACGACCGATACTAACTTGGAGAAATTATAGTTACAACCTCTTCTTAGGCTTATCCCACCCATTTTGGAATTAGCAGATAAAACTAGGGTTATACCTGAAGGAATTTTAGATGATATGATAGTTACTTTAGCATCATGGGAGTACCCAATATACTTCCTTGTCATCCACTCGAAGGATCCTACCAAATTCCATCCCATTATTTTAGAAAGACGTTGGTTAGCCACAACCAGTGATTTTATTGGTTGTAGAGAGGGAGAAATGACCATCTCAAATGGACTTTCTATCCAGAAGCTCACTATCTACCCTCCAGCTCAACCTATCATGGAGAATATATGCTGGATTGAATGTCCATATGAGAACAAGGACTAGGAAGAACCCATATTTCCAAGTGACCATGCTTGGGCACTTCAGGAGCACACAACGAAAAATGTGCTAAACTAGTTCATTTATGCTATCACATGTGTTGATTTTCCACAATCATTTCCCCAATTTGAGTACATGTTTGGGGAAGAATTTCAGGAACAATTGGACCCATCCATTTTGTCTTCAACATCTTTTATCTTCAATATAGGCGACTCTGCCACATCTTATACCATGCCCTACAAGATTAGTTCAGGGAAATTTCTACATATAAACTCCGGGCTAGATGCAGACCAACAAAAATAGTTAGTAAGTATCCTTAAAGAAAAATCAGGAGCATTCTCCTGGGAATACATGGGCATGAAAGGTATACACCCTGACACATGAATCTATCACATATATATCTAGGGGGGAGTAACACCTATTAGGAAACCCTAGAGAAGGATTAACCCAACACTCAAGGATATAGTCAAGGAGGAGATCCAAAAGTTATTAAATGTCAGATTTATTTATCCCATTTTAGACAGTAAGTGGGTGTCCTCTCTTGTAGTGGTTCCAAACAAAGTGACTGGGAAATGGAGAATTTGTGTTGATTTCCAGGAACTCAACAAAGCCACTATGAAGGATTACTTTCCTCTTCCTTTCATTGACCAATTTTTGGATACCCTATATGGAAATAAGTATTTCTCCTTTTTAGATGGGTACAATCGGTACAATCAAATTCTCATAGCACTCCAAGATCAGGACAAGACTACCTTTACTTGTCCTTGGGGAACCTATGCCTATAGTGTCTTACCATTTGGATTGTGTAATGCTCCTACCACATTTCAACGAGAAGTACTAGGGATATTTGTTGATCTTAAACATGATTGAAGTACATGGATGACTTCACAATTTATGGAAACACTTACCAAGAGGCCTTAGATAACTTAGAAAAAGTCCATATCACATGCCAAGAAATGAACCTATCTCTAAGTCATGAAAAATGTAAAATGTTGTTAACTGAAGGAGTGGTTCTAGGAAATCATGTTTCATCTGAAGGGATAAAAGTCAATCCTGCAAATATTGAGATCATTGTCAGAATTCCACCACCCAAAACTCAGAAAGAGGTGAGAATCTTTCTTGAACATGCCAGATACTACCAAAGGTTTAGTGAAAATTTTACCAAGATTGTTGCACCCATGTTTGGATTCTTAATAAAGGATGTTGATTTTGTTTGGAATGAGCAATGTTGAAGTTCCTTTGAATCCCTGAAAGCCAAGTTGTCTGTGGCACTAGTTCTTAGAGGGCCCAACTAGACTCTCCCATTTCACATATCTACTAATGCCTCCGACACCGCAATAGGAGTATTAGGGAAGAAAGAGGACCAACAGTCCTATGCCATTTATTTTGTAAGCAAGATATTGTCCCCTGTCGAGTTAAACTACATAGTTACCGAGAAAGAATTCTTGGCATTAGTTCATGTTATCAACATGTTTCGTCACTACATTACAGGTTACAAATTATTTGTACATACAGATCATTCTTCCATTAGATTTCTCATGAATAAACCCATAACTAATGGCCGAGTTACTAGGTGGCTCTTGTTATTACAAGAGTTTAATATCACTATGCTTGACCGACCTAGGAAGGAGAATTTGGTAGTTGATTTTCTTTCATGTATAAAAAATGAGGATGATTATATTCCTGTAGCTGATAGTTTCCCATATGAACATGTTTTTTCTCTTTCTGTAAATACCCCATGGTTTGTAGATATGGAAAAATATATGGCTACTAGGAAGTTACCATCTCATTTGTTACCTCATGAAAAGCATAAAATTATTACACAAAGTGCTAATTACTCTTGGGTTGGTCATGACCTTTTTCACACAGGTCATAATTTGATTATTCGTAGATGTGTCCGAGAGGATGAGGCACCAGAAATACTACAAAGTTTTCATGATGGACCATGTGGCGACCATTTTTCTAACAAACGTACACCATATAAGGTGTTACATTCAGGTTACTATTGGCCTAGCATTTTCAAAGATGTTGCTAAGTATGTGAGGAGTTGTGATAGTTGTGAAAGGATATGAATACTTATGTCAGCTGACGAAATGTCATTGCGTGCCCAAGTTATGATAAAACCTTTCAAAAAATGGGCCCTTGACTTTGTAGGACCTATTTCACCCATGTTCCATAAGAAGAACTATATTTTGGTTTGTACAGACTATGTCACCCAGTGGATAGAGGCAAAATCCCTATTTAGGGATACATAAAGTCTATTTTCGAATTAATTTATGAAGACATATTTACTCGTTTCGGTGTCCCTCGTGAAATTGTTACAGACCAAGGCACTCAATTCACTTCCAAGATGATGAGAGAGAAGAAATATGGGATTAAACATTGTAAATCTTCTCTGTACCACCCATAAGCTAATGGTTAGGTAGAATCTACAAACAAAATTCTGGAAGCTATATTAACCAAGACTGTTCAATTACATCACCGGGATTGGGTTGATAAGCTTCCAGAGGCTTTGTGGGATTACCGGACTGCCTGGAGAAACACCATTGGGCATACCCATTATGAGATAGTGTACAGGAAACAAGTACTTCTACCAATATAATTACAAGTAAGGACCTTCCATATTACCGCAAAATTGGGATTAAACTTAGATGAGGATCATAAACAATGATCCCTACAATTGAATGATATGGATGAGATCAGACAAGATGCCATCCAAAGAACAAAGTTAGTCCAAAACTAGAGGAGCAAGTGGCATGACAAGTTTATTAAGAAGAAACACTTCCAACCTGGTGATTAGTATTTGTTGTTTGATTCCCAATTTAAAACCTTCAAAAGAAAACTCACTACCTGGTGGTTGGTTCCTTACAAGGTAGTCACTATATATGACAATGGAACTATGAAAATCAAAACAATTGACGATGGACAAGTCTCCTTTGTAGTAAATGGACACCGACTTGAATTTTATCATAAGCCCATTTCCAAAGAATATATTCTATAGGTCATGTCAACTGACAAGGCGTTGGCCTTAGTAGATGGGGAAGTCCCCCCTTGTTCTTGAATGTTTTCTGAATTTTCTACTGTACATCTGTAAATGGTTTTTGAATTTTTTTAATAAGCAATTCTAGAGATTTTTGTAGGTATTTATTTCACTGGGAGTAGACAGTTCAAGGAAATATAAAATAATATTTTTTCTTCAAAACATTGTTACACTTGACCCTTATTGTCTGCTAAGCATCAAATGAATATTGACTTGTTGTAATTAGCCATATTTTTGCAAAAAAAAAATCATCTTCTCTTTTTCTTAAGGCAATTTAAAAAGCAGTTTCTCTTGAAAATATCTACCACTATATAAGGAAGTGATACCATAACCATCAAGATGAGAGGTCTCTCATACAATTTCCCCAAGAAACCTATGTAAGTGAGTAAAGTATATTTATTAAAGAGTAACAAGGAGGCATGATTAGCGGTTAGTCATGGAAACATCACAATAAATACAAAAAAAGAAAGTGAGTTGATCCTAGAGATACCTTTTCGTTCTTTCTCAATGGTACCATCCACTACACACTAAAAATATTGATTACATCATATATTTAGATAGGCCACGTCCTCTTAAGTACCCCTTACATCAGGACAATAACTAAAAAATATATAATGGAAATTCATCCTCTAACATAAATACCATCCCAATTGAAAAAAAAAGAAAGAAAATTTGTTTCTGGGGCTGTCCCCGCATCTTCTTGCATAAAACAATCTTATACTAAAATCTTAAAATATGGAGGGCTAGTCTCTGAGGGTGTGAGAGGATAACCCATTGGGATACTGAACAAGTCTGCTGGCAGTGGGTATTCGGCTGTGGTATGACTAGGTAAACCCATCGGAGTACCGAACAAGCTTGCTGACAACAGGGCATTCTACCTAGCGAGGATGGTAATCTCAGAAAAACTAAAAAATAAATTTAAACTTGTCCTAATGTACAGCATTACTTGTAGACAAATATGACATGAAGTATGTATGGTTAAGTTAAGGTTAATGAACTCCAAAAAATTTTCCATTGGGAACTGCCTTTGAGACTATCTTGAAACTCTCTTGCCTACCTCTTATTATCTATATTTAGGATGTTCTATCCTATAGGTGGGGCCATCTTCTAACCGTTTCATCAGACCAATTTGTGAAATTTATCTCTACACATAACAAGCTATAAATCTTTGGCTATTGGGAGAACTGACTGGTTTCCTATATTTTTGATAGTGAGGTGTCACAATACTTAATTGTGGGGGAGGGGCTCATGAGTTGACAAATGATCATTTCCTAGAGAAGCAAATCTTTGTAAAAAATTATGTATTGTTTTCATGATACAGGTTCTTACATCAACAATCATTTTATTTTTGAAATGCTAATCCCCTATGTGTTATAAATTGCTCAATATATCCTTAACAAACCACTCCGTTGGTTTATTTTCATTATAGGATGTTCATTGTAGGATTGAAATTGCATGCCTTATGTGAGTGGATTGAGTAAGCATGGTGGAAAAATCAATAATAATGGAACACTCTGCCTCTGCTCTTGATCACTATGACTGTCAAAACCATTCCAAGATTGCAGGCTATCCATTACAGGAGGTAAAAATGAATTTAGCACAGAGGTACCATATGGAGTGTCATATGAAGTGTCATATGAGGTGTCGTATGAACTGTCGTTTGAGGTGCCGAATGAAGTGCCATATGACAATATAGACCAGTAACTGTCCACAATTTCAGGTAACCAAGAATCAATGACATTTAATTGAATTAGTTTATGGCAATCAAGATTGAATATGCAAACCTTAGACATTTTCATGATCAAATGTCCAAGTAAAAAGACTTGGACATTGATATAACTTCGTATATTTAAAATTTCCCCCAAAAACAAGCCTTCAAATTCAAATTTTCTCACACATGGCAACTCGTGCATGCATGTGTGCAGCCAATTCCACCCTAGGCGCATTCAAAAATAGAATTGGGTTATCCCATTATTCCAATTCACCTCTTCCATTTGCATTCGCCCCTGTTTTAAAATGCACTCAACCTCTGTTTATTTGTTCCTCTGTTCAAATTGTGCTCGACCTCTATTCAAATTGTGCCATTCCTTGGCTCGATCACAACCTCTCTTGGTGAATTTTGCCTCTATTCATTTCTTCACACCATCACGATGCCCAAACAGTATGAACCATATTCCTATGCAGACCTCTTCGCCATCCTTGAGTTTGAACAGTCCAGGGAGGTGTTTTTGTGCATAGGCTGGGGGCCATTTTTATCCCACTTGCAGGGCTACGACGATGGCATATCAATGAAATTTTCCCTCAGTTTTTATGGGAAGAAGACGTGCATGGCGTCTCTCACCTATGGGGTCTCAGAGGAATCCATAACTATAGCCACGGAGCTTCCAAGAGTGGGAGATAGATGGTTTAAAAACTACCAGTCATTGCACTCAAGCTATAACAAGGTTTTTAAACCAGAATTCCATAACATCTCTGGAGCTAAATAATACTCCAAGGAGTGGATAAAAGAGGAGATGATAAACCCTCTCATAGTCATCACTAGGTTGATCACATGTGAAGGTAGATATTCCACCTTTAAAGCCTACCACTTTAGATTGTTAGCCCACTTTCAGTTCAATAAACCATTGAATTTTCCCTTCTACTTTTTAAAGAACTTGGAGAAGATGTCCTATCAAGTGGGGAAGAATGTAAGAAACCCCCACAACAACCTATTTCACCATGGCCTTATCAAACTCCTTGTTATAGATGAATTAGAAAAACAGGGGAAAACTTGGGATGCATTCATTTATCGATTTGCAAACCCTCACTTGACAATCAAGACTAGAAAAAAGACATTGGATCTAAGGACTATTTATCCATCCAAACCCCACTCCGTGAGGAATCCAAACCCTCCTACACAAGCCATTTCTTTAATGGAACAAAAATCAAAGAAGCTTTTTGAAACCCCTGTATCCTCATCAGGAAAAAATACCAAGAAGCCTATTGTTAACCGCCTGATGCCTTCAATATCTCTTGATCCTACACCCCAAAATCTCCAAGAAGTAATTAAACAAGACTTTCCTACAGTTCCCACAAATAGGAGAGGGGTTAATCGATTTAATAGAGGACCCTTTCAAAAGAGTACCCGGAGCACAAGAGGGAAACATTATGCAAAACCCTTGACTACTTTGGACCCTATCCAAGTGTCCTATGATCTCGAGAGTCCTCACAAAATACTTAGGGAATTGTCTGCAGATGAGTTGGAGCTTCATAGGAAGACAAAATCTGAACTGACTTCTTCTCATCAACTCCCTATTACTCCTACCTCACAGATGCCTACCCTATATCCTAAGAATGATAGACACTCTACATCTTTCAAAGGATCTAAGACTTCCTCTGAGATAATTGATCCTTCTCCAACCATTGAGAAGCTACAAAAAGAGAATTTCCAGCTGCTTCAATAGTTAGAAGATAGGAAGACTATGGACACACATCTTCACCATGATAATACAGTCCTCCAAGAAAAGGTGAATTCCCTTCAAAGGTTGGTTGATGAGATGACCAAAGCCAACCAGAACCTTAGGGAACAATTAAAGCAACACAAGAGGAACAAGACCAAATCTTCACGGCAAGAAGGAGAAGCTTCTAAAGCTGGTCCTCCTCAGCAAGATTAATCATGACGGGGAATTTATTTTTGTTTGCAGTGGGACCTGTAAAATCTTAGGTCTGGGGGTAATGTTGGGCCCGTGATATGATTTATTTAATGACATTAACTAGATCCTTTTTGGCCGAATATGTATATGCGTTTTCCTATTTTGAAGAGTTTTTGAAGAGCTTTTCTGTCAAATCACTATGATTCATACCAGGTATGCGTGATTCATGTTTTGTGATGATTTTGAGTATAATTCAACATGTTTTTATGATTCGAGGATACTAATTTGTGTTTTTTGTGTCATAGGAAAAAATCACAGTTTTGTTTTGCATATGAAACTTCGTTTGGTACTCCATCCGACACTCAGTCCGGTACTCCATCCGACACTATGTCCAACACTCCATCCTGCATAAAAAACATTGGCAATTTGGCGGTTAGCATATCGATGACCAACGATGGGAGAATCAGATACATAGGTTTTGTTTTTTCTCGTTGCCTCCAGCTACTAATCTTGTGACAAGTTGATTTTGGTTGTTATGCTGGGCGATTATTGGCTTGCCTTATTCCAGAAGCCACTGGCAGTTAGGGCATATTAAATGTGATTTGTTGTTTTTAGAGAAGGTCAACCCTTCCAGTGGTCGACCTCTCAACTTGTAAACTTATAAGTACCACCTCAGTGGTCAGACAGATAGATTAAGAGAGAAAAAGACAATTCAGCTCTGTTTTTCTATTTTCATATAAATTTGGCTAAAACTGTGTAAAGACTGCATTTTTTTATTTTAATGTTAAATTCATGTTATTGAGCTCCTCAATTTAATTTAGCATATGGAACTTATAGAGAGCTAGAATTAGTTCTTCTCTTTCGCTCGGGGGGCACAACCGGATGGAGATCGACAGCCTGTCTTCTGCTGAGAGGGGTTCACACGGACTGACAAATGAGGACTAGCCAGGATACCTAGCTGGTAGACCTAACCAGGATACCTAGCCATAGTAGCAGCCATATGGAAGTCTCTATGGGCTAGTCTAAAATTAGAATCCTAATAGTGATTCTCTGTCTAACGACTATTGCCTACGGTGCAGTAAGTAAGTTCAATGGAAACAAGCCTTAATCCCCCTTTCTTAGTTCAAATACGTGAAAGCCTGTCGTCTTTGAATATTAGCCACGACTTTCTGGGGAGCCCACCAGTAGTCTAGATGAATATCCAATTAGTTTTCTTGTGCATTAAATAATGTAGTTGTCATTTTATTCATTTCTTGTACATGAGTTTTTCATTGTGCTTCTTTACTATATAACTTGTTGTTTATAATTCAACTAGTTTAGTTCAGTTTTACAGGTTATTATGGAGGCTATTGTTCATATGAAATGATCTGTTAGTTGATAGGAGATAATATTGCAAGCTTACATACTAACCCTGTGTGTAATTAGATGATAGATTATATTTTCTTTATGCTGAAATAGAGTTTAAAAACAGAGTTAGAACAAAGTTTCTAGTTCATGGTTTCTTTGGCAAGTTTTGGTGGATGGATAGTTGTTAGTTTCCTTATCTAATTTCTGTTTAGTTTTGCTCATTTAATTGTTATTTAGTTTTCTTATTTTCATATGCTAAAATAGTATTTAATTTCAGTTTTATGAGTATTTCCTCTTTTGCAATTTGAATTGTTAGAATAGAATTAGTTCAGTTTATTTTCATGCAATTTCCTTTTCTAGATTTAGGTTGCAATTTCAATTCAAAGTTGATTATTGAATTTAGTTTTCAGTTATGAATCTAAGTGGTATGAATTTGCTTACTTAGTATAGAATGCAATTGAATTTACTAGAATAATGTTTTTATACTGTTGATGATTAATGCATGATTGAATAATCACATGGATATGCAGAAGAGTTAATGTTGCTTCTATAATGACTAAGTTCTCACTGGATTGTCTAATTCACAGTTTTCACTTTGCTATCGAAGTAAATATTGAGTTTATTCCTCTTGAATTGTTGTTCACTATTAAGTGCCATCGTGATATTATAAGACATGGGAGACAAAACCATCAACACTATATTTGAGTTTCCTTGCTTTTGTAGGATTTGAGAATAGTTTCTTTCTTTAGTAGATTAAATAATAGTTTTCTTATCATAGATTAAAGAGTATTTGCTAATTACTTTTATTGTCACAATTCTTTCAATTGAGTAGATTAAGATTTCCTTTTTTATAAATTAGAAGTAGTTGTGAAGTTTGATTTAAGAATAGAGTTCACTTACTTCTTAACTTGATTAGTTGCTTATTGAGTAATCTTAATTAGTTTACTTGTTGTAGAAGTTATCATAGGTTAGTTAGTTGTTTGCTTACTTGTTTATTTTCTTTAATAAGGTAGTTGCTTTCTTGTCGATTTTTCTTTGATAGGGTAGTTGCTTTCTTATTTACTTGCTTTTATAGGATAGCTGCTTATTGAATTTGAGTAGGCTAATTAAAGTAGTTTGTTGTTTTTATTGATTATTAAATATATAGTTTTCTTTTTCTTATTTCCATGATTAAGTTATGTTTTTTTAAGTAGGGTTTTCATTTTCTTTCTTAGGACTATCCATCGATCCTTTGTTCAAAGGTTACTTAGGGTACATACTTTAAATTTCTTAGTAGGGTTTGATCATTAGTAGTCTTTGCTTGAGTATATTAGCCCTTCAATGTCGCATTTTATTAGTTTCCTTAGTTAAACTATACTACCTCCATCCTTTCTACCTTGGCATATATATTTCTATAGATCTAAGTTTACTTACCTCGGATTAATAATTTAATTGAGGGTTTTTAGTCTATTTTTAGTGCATAGAGAACACCCGTCGGTTAGCTAGCAGTTTTGATTGTCATATGACATCCATCCCTTCAAGGATGAGGTATTATGTGATATTTCCCCATTGGATGTCTGTGACATTCTTTTGTGTTAGCCATATATGTGGAAGCACTATACTATTTATGAGTCTCGACCCCGTACTGTCATTATTACTCTGAGGGCTCATCTCTACAGGATACCAGTGGTAGTTCCAACTAATGTCCCACCTAAACAGTGTTTCAAGGTAGTATCTCATACTAAAATATGCATCTTCTTCACAATCTCTTCAAAAGGTGAATAGAAGGACACTACAACCACTACAACATTAGTCGAAGCACCTTCTATCTAACATAAGAATATCAACAAGGTTGAAGAAAAGCATAAACATTCCTTCTACACATAGTCATCTCATGTAGTCAGACTGGTTACAAAGGTCCAATCTTTCCAACACCAAGTTCTTAATAGACTTCCACAAGCCAAGCATCGCAACATTTCTAGTAAGGCAAACAACTCACCAAGGTTCATATTCAACAAACGCTCGCTTCCCTCCCCTAGAAACTAAACATAATGGATACCATTTCTTCCTAAGGAGGGAGAATTGATCCAGGCAGATATCAGGGGCCATCCACCTATTCCAACTGGATCAAAGAAATCTTCTGGCAATTTAGTATTTTTAGTAGTTTTTTGGTTCTGTTGATGGGCATAAGTGACACACCATCATCTGGAAGGTTATGCAAACCACTATTGTATAATTAACCCAAGTTGTTTGGTACGATCTAACCCAACATTTTGAATGTCTCTATTAGCCAACTAATGTCCAAAAAAAAAGAAAAGAAAAAAACTAATCTAAAACTATGATTCTAACAATCTATATACTAATTACAATTGTTTAACTAGAAATGTGAATATACAAATAAACAATATATATACAATTTACAAGGTTTTCTTGAAATCTTGCAAAAGTGAATGTTCATAATAGTGTCTCTGAATAAGATAAAGTAAGAACATAAATACTTTTAATGTTTAAATATTTTAAACTTAATAAAAAATGATTGAAACAATGAAACAAAAAAAGTCAAAGCTAATTAATGAAAACATCGTTTCATTCGTATATAAACAACTCTGAATAAAAGGAAGCATTGCATATGCTAACCTCTAACTAACTAGTCATAAAAATCTAAAGTTCTTCTTCCTGTGTTGTATAAGCTCTGGTTTGTCCTATATTAAGAAGAAACCTATGACATAGACAAATATAAATATTCCTGAGGAATTAAAGGAACTATCTGATGCTTGGAGTAAAGTTATAACAACAGAATGATAACTGATTAAAAGTCATGCGATCTTAAGATATTCAATATCTAAGAACAAAAGAAAAATCAGTTCTAAGCATTGATATTATCCATAATTTAACATCAGAAATAAAATTAATAATAATTAAATGATTGATTGATCACACATAAAATGAGAGGACAGATTATGGACAAGTTTCAAATAATGATCGATATGAAATACCATGAGAAGATAAGGCTAAATCTAAATCGACATAATGATAATTCATAACATAGAAGTAACAAGAGAATGCAATGAAATAAGCATTGCGCAATTCACACAGATCTAAAGCCAACAATGAATTGCTTTATCATATCAATTCCCAAAATTACATGTCCATACTGTATTCCAGAAAAAGGTTGTCTTTAACACTAAACAACCAACATTATTTAAACATGTCTTGGATTAATAACCTCTTATCATACAAGATAGAGGATAATCCCAAAAAATAAGTTTTGCTTACAAAAATAGAATAACAAAGGAACACTCCTGTAGGAGTTCTTATATAAAAATTAATTACATAAATGACATAGTTTTATCAAACAAAATGAGAAAATACTAAGCTATGCAACGCATAATCCATGATTTCTTCTCCTTGTGAATAACATCATAACTGTTGTTTTCCTGAAAATGATAAAACAAAATTGCATTTAGATAACAATACAAAATAATATTTACAAATATACTAGCTATAGAATCATGAGATTATGTAGCTAGTCTAAATTAAAAACAAAATCAAAATAAATCTATCCATTTGATTTTTCCAACAGAATTAAATGAAAGAGTATCAAAACAATTTTTTACCGTTTTTAGAGATTGGACAATGAAGCATCTGATAAGTCTGAGTTAATGATAGTGTTGAAATTCGTTGCATTCTTGATAATCACATTACCATCTCATTTGAACCTTTTACTTTCCCGATCATTGTTCGATCGAACACATGCCTTCAATTCTTCATTTTCCCTTTCAAGCAAGGAGTTTTGAGCTGTCATATGGCTTAATTGGGCTTGGAGATAAGTTATATCTATGTAGTATTGTTCAACCTAGTCATGACAATTCTCACAGTGTACAAGTGCTATCGCAGGCAAAGGTTGATTATGATCTGCAATGGGTGCTTTAGTCTTTTCTATAGATTTCTTCAAATCATGGCTTATACCAACGAAGCCTTCTTTATTTTTTAGGAATGGAGGTAGCTCAGAAATGAAATCATATTGTATAGCTTTAATACCTATTTCATTCCCAATGCACTGTTTATATACATCTTCTCAGGAAAGAAATTCATTGATATCATCATCAAACAAGTGATCATTGACCTCGATCACTAGGATCGAGCTCAGATGATCTTTCTCATGATTTTTGATATTTCTGGATATTAACCTGCCTGGTCTCTTGTTTCAAAAACTTAGATCTGAATTACTCTATCCATTATGTTTGTAATTTCTCTTAACTATCAATTTGTTCAAAACACACTGAGTCATATCAATAGTAGGAGCAAGAGAAACCCTCCCCTTTAACACATCTATTACCTCCTCTAACGATTTTTTGGGAACGAAATTATATCATGGATTTTTTCCCAAAGGGTTTTGCATAGCAACAAATTTTCGTTCTGTGGTCGCATGGTCTTCATGTGGATCGACACTTTGATTTTCATTCATAGGGTTGCAGGGACTAGGGTTTGTATTGAAAAGGAGACGTGATTTTAGTGTTCTCTTGGGTAGGGTGAAGTTGTTTCTACACATGAAATCTTCCCAGTGTATCCCCATTCTAAGCTAGATGCGACAACAAAAAAATTCGAATAAGACCATGGTGGAAAAGTATAGAGAGAGGGTTTAACCTCTATCTATGATACATCTTAGACATCTTATGCAGGATCATAAACAAATAGAAAGGAATATTTAGCTTGAACCCTAGAAAAATCATCAACAAACGAATATGATACAAGAAAACTAAGCCATATCTACCCTCAGAAGTTATGAATTGCTTAAGAATTAGAAGCAGGCCCTGCCATTGGGGTTTTATGAGAGTAATCAGTGTACCTTTAGGGAATAATTTCAATTTCTTAGAGACCATGAGAAGACCCCAAGGCATGCCTTCTATTTTGGCGTTTTGAACCATCTTTCTCCCTCATGTGATAGTCCCGTAGCTCGTTCTATGGAATCCTTTGCTACTTCGAGTTGAAGATCCCCAATTTTATCTTTAGAGCCATCAACTGATTGAAAGAATTCATGTGCAAATGCTAGGTTATAACCCTCAAAAGTTTGGATGAAAATGTCCCAACCATGTGCCTGTATATCGCCTATGGAATCATCGTGAGCGAGGAGGGATTGTGAGCCATTGGGCTCAATTCTTACCACGGGAGCCATGGGTGTTATCACACAGACATAGTAAAGGAAACGAGATGTAGCTTTCTATTTCCAATACACAAGCAGTAGGGAGAGGTCTATAAAATCGAAAGAGGCATGATAACTATGGACTTGGGAGGCTATTACACTTGGTAATTTGATCTTTGAGTGGCAAATAACTAGAGGATGCACAGGCTTGTAAACCACTCTACGCAATGAACACTAAACCCAAACCATTATCAGTTACGTATTCGAATAATGAACGTGAGTCTTAATTATGCAGGACAATAGGATGATGGGGAATTGTAAGTACATCGGTCCTATACTGGGGTGATAGGATTGTGATACGACTGATAAGAGAAAGATGCATACTTTGAATTTAAACTAAGGTTTTGCACCATCAAGCATATCCAATATGGAAAATCATATAATCAACCATAGATATAACTAAGTCATATTTTCCATAGTGAATCAATCATGTATAATTGTAATGGATCAAAAAATAGGCTAACAAGATTAAGGGTTTAAAAAATATAGATGCCCTTTAGGTTTAATATTATTTGAAAAAGAAACAAAGAAACCACAAGCTGTATGATGATTATTCAAGGCAAAGTTCTTTTTTGATTTCATGCTTTCAGTCATGAAATTAAAAAAAACAAACAATAGAAAAAACAAATAGCTCTTATACTTAGATAGGCCAATGAATCTCCTCAAAACCAAAAGAAAAAAATGTTTGTAATATAAGGAGGATGCAGCTACAGAAAATTTTTATCCCTTTGTGATGACTTTTAATTATGATAAAATTTGATAGAATTGTTGGCTGCCAAGAATGGAGACACGTTGGGCGAATCAGTTATCTTTGCATCACCAAAACTTCATATCAGGGGCACAAATGACTTAGCAATAAATTCGAGACACGGTTAACGACAGATCAAACATTTCGACAATAACTAAGAAAAAATAACACAACCATAGTATTGGATGCATTTCTGTCCAAAATTGTAATCTGGTATCTCGTTTAGATCACAGGTGTAGCGATGTTTATACATATGACTTCGATACCATTGATAGGGATATTGTTGCCAGCATTCATCCATAGCCTCAACAGGGATGTCATTTAACCCACTCTAGTACCTCTATCCCATTGAAGAGTTTTCCAATTGTGACAAAAAAGGAATCTTGACATCTGATCAATTAAAAAAACATACATGAGGATCTTTGAAACCCGACATTGCTTCACTGCCAGCAGGCGTCTTCAGTACCCCGATGAAGTTTCCTTGGCATCATGTGTGCATTTACCCACTGCCAACAAACCTATTAAGTGTCCCGACGAGCGTACAAACAATTCCCACACATTATAGTGCTTCCAACTCTCTCAAATTTGTTTATAAATTCCCAAAAGCTAAAGATCTCACAGTTTGGTAATAAAAGGATTGATCGTTTAATAATTATTTTTCTGTTCTGATGACTTCTATCATGATTTGGCCAATTAGATTTTTGTTAAGAAATCATTTCTAGGATGGGGAGGCACATTGAGTTGTTCTCATTAAAACTGGGATGATGTTAGAAGTTTTTTAAGGATAATCGTGTCTTCCTGTGATTTTAATGAGAAACCAGAGACAATAACTAGACATAAACTTACTTCCGTTGATATGAGTTTAGCACTTACTGTTCTGGTGCTTGAACTCTTATCAACTGATGCTAATGAATACAAATTCTGATTCGCTTCAACAAATGAATTGTGATTTAGGTATAATCATTTTAGAAAACAAAACAAAATCAAGCAAAATGAAGAGAACCAAAATCAAAATAGAAAATAAAATTTAAAATATTTACAAGAGGGTGGATCTGAAATCATCAAGAAAAATATCTCTTGAGAGCTTGGCCATTCACTGGGAAAGTGTCCGACTGTCCCTCCAAGTGAAACGAAAAGAAATACGACCCAATTTTTGATAAATTACAAACGATCCCAGCCACATGTTTTGGAACTTGGTATGTTCTCCCTTACCTTCGTGTGCTTTGTCCCACTTGAGAACCAAATCCCCTACATCAAAATTCCTATCAGAAAATGAACTTGTATCAAACCATCTCTTCACAATTTTCTTGTGTTGATCAGGGTTTTTTTTTCTTGTGTTCTTTCCTCTTCTAATTTTATTAAAGCATTTATCCGGTTTTCTAGAGGAGTACATTCTTCTTCTTGAACTCTCTACGATAATTGCAGAGAAGGAAGAAAGACATGAGGGGGGAGGATGAATTCTCTTCTGTAAATGAGGAATAAAGAAGAATTACCAATGGAGGCCTTTGGAGTTACCCTATCAACCCAAAGTTCTTTGTACAATGCATTGTGCCAATTCTTGTGGTTTTCTGAAACTGTCCTTTTTATAATCTTGATTAAATTCTTATTTTTCTACTCGGCTAGACCATTTACTTATGGGTAATAAATAACATAATAATTTAGTTTGATACCCTTTTCCAGAGTGAAAACATTCATATCTAGGGAAGAAAAATAAGAAGTGTTGTCTTAAATCAAACATTTAGGAATTCTGAATCGAGTGATAATATGGTAGTTCATAAATGACACTACCTGATTTGTATTGACCACTTTTAAAGGTAAAGATTTAGACCACATTGTAAAATAGTATGTTGTTGTGAGGATGTACTTGTGTTGTTGCGAGGAAGGGGGATTGATTGGTCCTATAATGTCTAGGTCCCATTTCTAAAAACGTGCATCTACAATAACATGTTGCAAAGGAAAAGTTGCCTTTTTCACCCATCCTGCAGCCTTTTGACAGATTCTACACTTGTGAGACAATGTATGGGCATCCTTAAACAAGTTAGGCCAATAGTATCCATCCCTTAGCACTTTGTGAACAGTGGTATCTCCACCAAAATGACTAGCAACATCACCGGAATGAAGTTCATCCATCACTTTTTCAGACTCCTCTTTTTCTAAACAACACGGAAAAACACCGTCAAAGTTCTTTTGAAATAATATATCATTGATTAAATGGAAAGATGCATATTTAAACCTAAGTTCTCTTCTATTTTTGGGATCAATATTATGAGGAGAAGATCCATGCAGTAAATAAAATCAGATATTATCATACCATGAATTGGGTATAGTTTGCGTACAACTAATTTCTTTATGCTGATTTACAGTTGATGTGTTTATTTGAATTTCTGGTTTCTCAACTGAATAGACCACTAATTTACACAGGCCTTTTCCTCTAACAATTTGGGCTGGGGTTATTTCAAGATCATATTCCTCAAGTGATGTCATCCAATTTTCCCTTGTCTTACCCAACTCTTTTTTTACTAACAAATTTCTTACAGTGGGGTAAGGAACAACAACTTTGGTCCTGGATTTCAGCAAGTAAGACCTGAAGTGTTTGACTGACTTAAAAATGACATATGCCTACTGATCTACCGCAGGGTAATTAAGTTCTTCTCCTTTAAAATAGGAGATCATGAAGGCAATGGGCATCTCATTGCTTTCAACATTTTTCTTTGTAAGCATAACAACATAGGATCTATCATATGCAAAAATATATAAAGTGAAATCCTAAGAAAAATGAGGCTCATCAAGGAAGGTGATTCTATTATGGATTTTCTAATTGAATCGAAATATTGAATTTCTTGTGGTCCCCATCTATATAAAACATCCTTTTTAATTAGATTTTGTATATGTCTAACCATTTTTGAAAAACTCGGGACAAATCGTCTGACAAAATTAATTTTACCCAAAAATGATTGCATGGATTTTTTGGAAGAAGGAAGGGGAAGTTTGGCAATGGCTTGGGTTGTTTTAGGATCAATTACCATTCCATATTTAGACACTATAAACTGAAGCAGTTTCCCTTTTTCTACTGCAAAGATTGATTTTTTAGCATTGAGTGATATGCCGAACTTGCAACATCGTTCTAACGTAGCCCTAAGATGAGACATGTGATCTTTCTTGTTTTTTGAAAAGATAGTGACATCATCAATATAGACCACAACTAACTGGTTGATTAGGCCACAAAAATCAATCTCCATTTCTCTCTGAAAAGTGGCACCAACATTTATTAGTACAAAAGGATTTTTTATGTAGGCGTAAGTGCCCCACAAGGTACAAAAGGTAGTTTTAAGCTGGTCTGAAGGAGACATCGGGACCTAGTTATATCCTGAAAAACCATCTAATAAAGATAATCTTTTGGAACCAGATACTTGTTGTAGGATTTTTTCCACTGGAGGAACAAGGTAGTTGTCTTTATCATATGCTCGGTTTAAATTTCGAAAATTGACACAAAGTCAAATTTCTCCACTTTTCTTCCTTATAGGGACTAAGTTAGATACCGATTGAGTATGCCTAACTGGAAAAATTATCTTTGCAGTAAGTAATTTATTCAGTTCCTTTTTCACAGTAGGTTCCAATTTAGGATGCATTTTCCTCATTTTTTGTGGGAAAGGCTAGGTCTGAGGTTTGATAGGGATTACATGTTGTATGATGTTTGGGTTGAATGTTTTTAAATCGTCGTACACCAAAGCAAATATATCTTTAAATTCTTTGAATAATTTTATAAAAGAGAACCTTTCTTGTTCAAAACACCCCTTTCCCAGATTAAGATTTTGAGGATAATCTCGTGTTCCTAAATTTACAGTTCTGTACAACAAAGAGGAACTGTTAGTTTTTCAATTGACTACCTCTCTAAACTTGTCATGCAGGTCATCAAAGTTCTCTAATATCACAACATATTTGGGGATATATTTTACCAACTTAGATGATGATTTTGGAGATATAGGATCAGATATTAGCACGAAATCTCAAAAATTCTCATCGTGAGTACCTTCATCAATAACTACATCTTGGAAGGTGTCTTCCATATTCAAAAAATTGATGATTTTCTAATCATCATCAAATACTCTCTAGTTTGTGATGTTGTCTAGAATTGATGGACTGAATAACAATTCGATCGAGAACATGTTAGGAGAAAGACCTTCACTAGACAAAAATTTAGAAGCAACATTGGCTAGTAAATCAACTTTTGAATTACTCATCCGAGGGATGGAATTTATATTAAATGCTACAAATTTGTGCATTAAACCCCATACTTTTGTTTGGTAATTCTTCATATGTGGTGACAAAAACTGTATTTCATTTCTTACCTGTTTGAATACTATTTCTGAATCACCAAATACTACCAAATTTTGCACGTCCATGTCGAGTGTGTTATCACCATAACAATTATACTTGAAATCTGAGTTTCAAATTTAGCGGAGGACTAAGGAGATGAAGAGACACGATGCGATTTGGAATCCCGGGACATATATGGCAGCATTTGGACAAATATAGCAGGAGCACAAAAGGAAAATATGCAATGGACCATAGATTTCAAGGCAGCCCAAATCAACGGTCGAGACCCATATCAGGGGGGAAAATAGCACGAAATTTAATTATACGAAGGCGGGATGGGGAAAACTACTGTGGTTTTATTCATGGATGTGTTTCACCCTTAGAAGTACATCGGGGAAAAAAGATGTTTTCATGAAACCATTTTCCCAAAAGCCCCGATGTCACGTGGTCTAATGTGTCAAATCAACAATTCGTGTGGGGGAAGGTGACGGTTAGTCAAATCACCTCATGTCACTTGTTCAAATACTTCATGTCCATGCAATGCCAGGTGAATGCCACCGGATAACTAACTTAAAGGATTATCATTCAAAAGATATTGGTAAAGCATGAAAAACCAACGTACCGACAAGTAATCCTGTCAGTAATTCATGATTATAACTCGATGACTATCGATCTTAAAAATATGGGTGCCATTATTTTGTTCCAGGAAATCATCGTCTCATTCATAAGTAGAGTAATCCCAAACTAGACCGACTTCCAGATTTTTGTAGAGTTTAAGAAAACAAAAATCGTTTTCTCTGTAAAATTGGAAGACATGGACAAGGCCAATCAAATGATATCCAGTGAAACAAGGTTTTCAAATAACATGGCAATTTTATCAGCGAGTAAGGAAGAAAGGTTGATTGCACAGAGTTTAGCAACCAAATTCCATACTGACCTTGCGACACAACCAAAATCAGAGGTCATAATAAATCCTATCATGAGGGATCTAATAATCAATGGAAACGTGGATGATCTCTACACTCAAGCGGTGAAGAAGAGGTGGAGAAAAAAATAGAAAGAGGTAATCAAAACTGAAGTGGTTGAAAGTGTTGGTGAAAATCAACCAGTCTAGTTGAGAACAGTAAGGGAAGAAATCACCAAGATGGAATGAATTCTCAAGTAGAAATGAGTATGTTCCAGAAACTTTTGGACATATGGCATTCAAAGAAAAATCTCAGATATGTCAGACTTGTTTGTAACGATCCCTATAATGTACAAAAATTGTCGTTATATTTTACTCTTTTGTAACTGACCTCTATTTTTAGTACTATGGGGAAGTTTATTTTTTTGAATCCCACAGTAAATCTTGTATATATATATCATCCCAAGGATATATAAATATGGAGAAAAGAGGAGCCCACTCTCTGAGTAGGAAGACTTTGTAATACTCTGGAGCTAGAATGAATATACAAATGCATAAGCGGATTTTTGAACTGTTTATGAAAAGATTTTAATTGGCTGTGATATGAGTTCCGTATTCATTCATAGTATGTAATTCTTGTGATCTTTTATTTTCATTTACACTTTCATCTGTCTAAATTGGAGAATCAAAATCCCAGAATTCATCGCAGGATGCTCTTGCCTTAGCAATTTAGGCTATGTGTATTTCTTCTTAACAAATTCAGAATTAATTTTAATATGCTTTGATGCAGTTATATGTTTCTTTTTCATCTAATGCCATGAAAATTTCAGATATAAACTCAAACTCATTGCCTCATTTAGCCTTTTCTTCTTGATAGTTTTCATGATTTTTTGATGCAATGTTCTTTCCTGAATCCACATCCCAAATGTTATCTTCATTTCTTCAACAATTTTATAAAACCCCCCCAAAACAAACCAAATCTAGCCACTGCCCATCAAAGAAATATCAAGTGACACGAGAGGGCCCTCTCTAAGTTGAGAAGGCTAGTGCCTCAGCTCTAAAGCTAGTTGAAATAGTTACCTCTATTGTTTGTCTATTCATCCGGACAACTTGACAGAGTGCTAACATTATGACGTCGTTGCCGGGGACAAAATTGAAAAATTTTCCCTAGGAAAGAACAACATGGTTGAGTTCTAAGGTATGAGAGTAGTAGACACTTAGGCACATATTGGTTGTATTCCTACTCTAGCGACTCCACACATAAAAAAATTAGTTTGAAGGTGATTCCACTGGTAGAAGAATCTAGAAATTTCAATTTTCACTTGTGACTCCGTTGGGGATGCGATCCCTTGACATAGATATGAAAGGGAATTATGGAAGAAAACGGGTACTTAAAATGAGTTTTTTTCCAAGGCATTTTACTATTTGTTATAAATTTCCTCCGGTCCTTTCATGAAAATGCTATACAAGTTTTCTTTATCTTCTGCATTCTAATGATGATCACGAGAATCTTGAAATTGTATATCCTCCTCTTAAAGTTGTACATGCATATCCTCACTGTATCACTGATTTCGATAAAAAAATTCCATCTGGGCCATGTGATGACCATGACCAAGTTGATGAGATCCATGAAGCCAAGGTTGATATTTCCCCTCTTGTACTTGCTCCAACATCCTCCAAGACCCAACATAAATACACACCCTTGAATCTACCCCACATTCTCCATGATTTCCCTCCAAAATACTATGAGTATCTACCTGTGTTTGATGGGGAACTTGATGGAATCTCAACTGAAAAACACATCCAAGGGTTTGAACATTTTGTAGATTTGTTTGAGATTGACCATGATGATGTTTTTATGAGGGCCTTATCTCAATCCTTTAAAGGGGACACCAAAGACTGGTTCAAACATTTGTATCCAGAGACAATTATGTCATGGGAGGAGTTGAAGAATGTTTGTTTTAAGTTTTGGTGCAAGAAAAAATATTTAGATCTATAACTTACAGAGTTCTATGCCTTGAAAAGATAGAGCAATGAAACTATTTCTATATTTAGTAGAAGGTTTTCCAGTATTTATTACAATTTGCCGAAATAAATTTAACCCACTGAAGCTGCTGCCATGCTCCATTACAAAACAACTCTTCATCCAAATTTGTCTTTTCTTCTGATGGGAAGGAGATCTGAGTCCTTACAGAAAATGTTTAATTATTCTCAAGAGATTCAACACAATATTCAAGCATGTGAACTGATTCGGGATGAGGAGTTAGATGCTAAAGAATCTGACAATGAATATGAATAGAAAATGGTTAATTTAAATCTCGAGCAGAAAATTGATAAAAGCATATGCCCTCTCGAAATTTTTAATGCAAATGATTCTGCGAAAAACTATATTCCACTTGTTGAAAGAGGAGGTGTTGATTTAGCCTCTAATCTATCTCATGATAAGAAAAGGGTTGATTATTTTATGTATTCATTTGTAGACACTCAAGAAGATGAGTTTACAAATCAGTTTGTTGAAAAATAGGTTGATGTTCCCAGTTTGTTCTTGTTAGATGACACTGCATATGTTGTTGATTTGCCTGTATATGACAAATATGAAGATGATTGTGATGTTGAAGACGTTCTTTTTTGGTAGTACAGTGAAAATTACAAGGAGCAATGTATTGGATCTGCTGAAGAGAATTCTCTACCCTTGTTCTTTGCTACATTTAAATTGTTGAAAGCAAATTATGAGGTCATTAGTGAGGAAAATGAATTTGCGTTGATGCAAAATCACACTAGACCAATGAAACACATTGATGAGATATTGCAACACTCTTCTCATGCACTTGATGACCCTATTACTTGTTTTGTAGAACATCGTGTTAATTCAAAAGTGGAGTCATTGGTCGAAGATAAAGTTGAAAATGAACATGTCCAACAATCCAAAGAAATTGAAAAAAGTACCTATGACAACAGTGGAGAAAATGAAGAAGGTTTTGAGTCATGTAACAAAACCTTTCCATTATGTTTTTCCTCATTTAGAATGTTGAAACAAAATTTCTATAGTGTTTCAAATAAGAAAGCATCCAATCATGATGTTGAAAGTGAAGAAAGCAATGAACTTACAAATAAAAACTCTCTTCCATTATGTTTTTCTTCCTTTGAATGGATAAAAGAAAATCATGAGATTCCATAGAAAACAAGGAGTTATGAATGCATTCACAGTAGTATTGTTTTAAATGAAAATATTGTTATCATTGAGGAACACTAACTACACTCACATGCATTTAATGATCATTACCTGGAAGGATATTTCAATTCGGAGTTGCAACCTGTGCTTAACCATCAAATTAAAGAAGAAGTTGATCCAGAAGTTGTTGTTAAAGCTCATTTTCCTTCTCCTGAAATTAATGTAGATACTCAACAATATTTCTGGCAAGACAAAGTATTTTAAGGTTGCCTTTCTTCCCTTGAAAATGATGTAGTGATCCTATTTCTAAGCAGACTAGACATGGATAAAAAATTTGAGACTTCATCTATGGAGACTCCAAGCAATGGAAAAACACTTGTGGAGGACGATTTCTCTTCTATCTTGACTCCTGAAAAGGAAATATTCTTTCATATTATTCATGATCCCAAGACACATTATATGGAAAAGGTTTACAATCATAATCTACCAATAATAGTAGATTGCAAAAAATCAATGTTTGTATCAAATGTGAGTCTTTTTACACCAGATGATGTTCTCTAGCCATGGTTTCTTTATGACTCAAGAAATTATTACTACTAGACTTCTCAGCAAATCTGTCAGTTTTGCAATAGAAGCCAACAAGTTGAATCACCTGAAAACAAAAATGCAGTGGAAGGAGTGAAACATGATGATTGTTTTGTGCATATTTTAGAAAATACATTTTCGATCCTATTGGAGGAAGTGAACAATCCATTCTCTTTAAAATTTCTAAGAATTGGACTTATAGGTCAAATTTTGAATGAATCACCAAGAAAAAATCTTTGGGGCAAGCTAGTGCAAAGAAAATGAACAGTGGATAGAATGTTGTCATGGCTACATTGGAATTATGATTTCACTTGATTGATAGTCCTTTTTAGCAGTTAGTGTAGGTAGGAGTATGCGAATAATCTTGTTGTTCAAGCATTGTTTTAAATTTTTAGTAGTATGTAGAGTTAGATCCTAGCGGTATTTTTTTTTCAGCATCCAGTTGAGAGCAGTTTTCAAAATCCAGTTTTAATATTTGACGTTTAGTCTCGAAGACATAACAGGATGCATGCACATGTTTTGAAAGTTCCCCAATGAAGAAGGCACCAGGTCTATAGTTATTTGCTACCTCACAAGGAGGATAGCATCCCCAGTTGGAGCCTATGTTATCACCATAAAAATTATACTTGAAATCCAAGTTTCAAATTTAGCGGAGGACTAAAGTGATGAAGAGACACAACGCGATTTGGAAGCCCAGGACATAGATGGTGGCATGTGGAAAAATATAGAGAGAGTGAAAAAGGAAAAGATCCAATGGACCATAGATTTCGAGGTGACCCAAATCAACAGTCGAGACCCATATCGGGTGGCGAAATAACACAAAATTTAATTATGCGAAGGCGAGCTAGGGAAAACTACTGTGGTTTTATTCATGGACGTGTGGCACCCTCAAAAGTACATTGGGGTGAAAACTGGTTTGCGTGAAATGATTTTCCCAAAAGCCTCGATGTCATGTGGTTTAATGTGTCAAATCAACAATTCATGTGGGGGAAGGTGACGGTTAGTCAAATTGCCTCACATAACTCATTCAGATACTTCACATCCGTGAAATGCCAGGTGAACGTCACTGGATAACTAAATCAAAGGCTCATCATTCGAAAGAGATTGGTAAATCATGAGAAACCAATGTACCCGCAAGTAATCTTGTCAGTAATTCATGATTAGAACTCGATGACTACCGATATTCAAAATATGGGTGGCATTACTCTATTACGAGAAATCATCGTCTCATTCATAAGTAGAGTAATCCCAAACTAGACCTACTTCCGGATTTCTATAGAGTTTAAGAAAACAAAAATCATGTTCTCTGTAGAATTGGAAGAAATGGACAAGGCCAATCAAATGTTATCCAATGAAACAAGGTTTTCAAATAACATGGCAAGTTTATCGTTGAGTAAGGAAGAAAGGTTGATTGCATAGATTTTAGCGACCAAATTCCATAGTAACCCTGCAATAGAACCAGAATCAGAGGTCAGACTAAATCTTGTCATGAGGGATCTAGTCATCAAAGGAGACGTGGATGATATCTACAAGCGAGCGGTGAAGAAGAGGCAGCGAAAACGATAGAAGGCAGTAATCATAACTGAAGTGGTTGAAAGTGTTGGCAAAAATAAACTAGTTTAGTTGAGCACGCTAAGGGAAGAAATCACCAAGATGGAATGAATTCTCAAGTAGAAATGAGTATGTTCCAAATTTTTTTGGACATATGGAATTCAAAGAAAAATCTCAGATATGTCAGACCTGTTTGTAATGATCCCTGTAATGCAGGAAAATTGTCGTTATATTTTACTCTTTTGTAACTGACCTCTATTTTTAGAACTATGGGGAAGTTTAATTGTTTTTAATCCCACAGTAAATATTGTAAATATATCATCCCAAGGATATATAAATATGGAGAAAAGAGGAGCCTGCCCACTGAGCAGGAAGACTTTGTAAAACTCTGCAGCTAGAATGAATATACAAATGCAAAAGCAGATTTTTGAACTATTTATGAAAAGATTCTAATTGGATGTGATATGAGTTTTGTATTCTTTCATAGTATGTAATTCTTGTGATCTTTTATTTTCATTTACACTTTCATCTGTCTAAATTGGAAAATCAAAAGCCCAGAATTCATCGCATGATGCTCTTGGCTTAGAAATTTAGGCTATGTGTTTCTTCTTAACCAATTCATAATTTTTAATATGCTTTGATGCAGTTATATGTTTATTTTTCCTTTGATGCCATGCAAATTTCAGATATAAATTCAGACTCATGACCTTATTCATTCTTTTCTTCTTGATAGTTTTCATGATTTGTTGATGCATTGTTCTTTCCTAAATCCATAGCCTGAATGGTATCTTCATTTCTTCAAAACATTTATAAAAACCCCCCAAAACAAACCAAATCTAGAAACTACCCATCAAAGAAATATCAAGTGACATGAGAGAGCCCTGTTTGATTTGAGTGCTAATAGAGTGCATTCATTAGTCCTTGTAGAAGTTCTTCGTACTCGATTGTGTTGTAAGTACATTCAAACTCTAATCGAAAAGAAATAAATGTTTTATTACCCATAGGATCAATGAGAACACAACCAAAACCTACCCCTTCTCAGGATTTGGATCAATCAAAATACAAGGACCAAATTTGTGCGTCATTAGAAATATTTGGAGTTCTTGGTGAAGATAGTGCCTGAGTATAGGCTGTTACATCAGATTGTTGTTTTGGATCAGCGATAGAGGAAATTTTGGTCATAAAATTACCCAAAAAAGTATCCATTCCCTATGTTTCAATATGATGCAGGAGCATCGCCAACATCAAGCAAGCTAGCACGAAAGCAAGAGACAGTTGGACAAGCGTTAGCACAAATTTTGAAATCATCTTGAAGTTGATGCGTCATCTTAAATGAAGCCATTAAGAAGAAGTGAACTTGTATAATGTAAACGGACCTTGAGTGATTCGCTCTCGTCCTTAGTAGGTAGAAGGCATTTAAAGTAGTTAATGCAGGTAGATAGAATTGAATGTGTAGATTAGACATTTTTAGAGTGCAAGAGGGAAACGGGATATAGACACCCTCATTGTGTATTGCAACATTATTGGAGATAGAAACAACATTGCTGGAAGAGAGAAAGAGCATGTAGAGAGTTGTGTAAGAACACCCATGTACAGATATTTGGATTAATAGAAAGAGGTTGATTCAAATTCATGGTTTCGTGTTTGTTCTCTGTGTATTGATGTTGAATGATATGCTCATGAATGTTTTCTTCCTGTTATACATTTACTTTACATGTTGTGTATATGATTTCATGTTTGAGTTTGAAGTCTGAGAGGAAGTAGGAATGAGTTTCAATTGTTTCTCTATCTGAGCTAGAGAGTTCCTGCAAGGAGTGCAGTTGAAGTGTCTGCAAGGAGTGCGTTGACAAAGGGTTCAGATAGGGAAAATTTGTTCTCATTCATTCAGAAGTGAAAACAGGCACAGGAGCCATGCAAGGAGTGTGTAGGCCAAGTGAAGTTTCAGGGTTGCAAACTTGAGTGAAGTGTGAGAGACTACTGCTACAGGTGTGCACAAAGTCGAAGGGATTTCAACACTTGAAAGTGTTTGAAAATCTGCCGCAAGGAGTGCGTGCAGAGATTTTCCAAAAAAAAATTCATTGGAGGCAGGAAAAACGCCAAGTATCTTGAAGAGGTGTCGTAAGTTTGCGTGCAGGAGGGAAATTTTCGTGGAGGGAAGTAGCTTAGTCAGTTGTGCAAAGGTTCTCAGGGCGAGAACGGACGATCGAAATTTCTCCAAGGAGAAACCGCGAAGTTCCATGGGCCGTTAGATCTCACAGAAGGAGAAGGGGAGATACCATGAGTATTTCCAAAGGGTTCAAAGCTCAGGAGGGGCAGGACCATAGATCTGAGCCATAAGGGTCGTCGTATTTACACGTGGTTACTTGTATCAGGTTTTCGTAGGTTGAAGTCTCGTAACCATTGCAACAAGAATCACGAAATCACGAAACGCAATATCCCGACAGCCAAAGGATAGTGTGGGCCATGGAGAAGTCAGCAAGTAGACAGGTGGCACGGTATTTTGGGTTTTCATGGAAGGTGAAGTCCCGAAAACTTTGCGTTCAGGATTTGTGATACCACGAAGTCCAAAATCCTGACAGAAGTGACGTGGCGTTGAAAAGTCAGAACTCACGCGTGTATTAGAGTTTCGTCATATCAGGATTCGGGATTCGGAGAACCAAGTTGGTTGACATCACGAACGTCGAAATCGAGATACAGAATTTCCCGAAAGGGAAAAGGAAAAGGTCAGTGTTGACTATTTTCAGGTTTTGGGGATTCGAGAGAACAATGCTCGACCACTGACCTCATGACGTCGTGAAGTCCGATATCCTAAGTACAAAGAGGGGATTCCACGAGAGTTGTTGTGGGTGGAAATTTCCCGATAGGGAAATAGGAGAACTGGTTAGAGTTCTTCGGGCCGTGTGAAAGGAAAGATCCTGTGCTGAGGGGACCTTTTGACCTGCGGGTTGAGGGCAGTCATCATCATTTGGTATCAGAGCACATAAGGGTTCTTTTCTTTCTGTAGCAGAGAAAGATAATTCACCATGCCGCTAAGGAGAAGAGATAGGAAAACACTCGATCTACCAGAGGATAGGGAAATGCTGAGAAGAAGAGGCAGGCAGATGAAAGATAGAGCCATGCAGAGAGAGATGTGTGATCTATGAGCTAGACTCGAAGACATGGAGACCGCGAAAATACGCATAGTCAGTGATGGGGATCTAAGTGATTCCAAAAGCTAAATTGAAGTTGAACGTGAAGAAGAAGTTGCAGCTGAAGATGCATCGAACGAACGTTTGATCAGAGCTATTGCAAGAATGGGTGCAAGAACAAAGATGGAGATTCCAGTTTATGAGGGAAACTTGGATGCAGAGGAGCTTCTAGACTGGATTAGATCTCTCAACACATACTTTGACTATGAAGATGTCGAAGAGGACAAGAAAGTCAAACATGTTGTCACTAGATTGAAGGGACATGCAACATTGTGGTGGGATGAACTACAAGATGAGAGACGCTGCAAAGGAAATCAGAAGATCAAGAGCTGGGATCGAATGATCGTGAAGATGAAGGTGAAATTCATCCCCAAAGATTATCAAATTACTCTGTTTAGGAGGATGCAAAACTTGAGACAGAAGTTGATGACAGTGAAAGAATACACTGAGGAATTCTACAAGTTGAACATCAGGGCAGGTCATCGGGAAAACAATGATGAAAAAGTTTCTAGATACATGAATGGCCTGAGATATGATATCCAGGATGAGATGAGCATGGTAACCATCCAAATGGTGGAAGATTATTATCAGATGGCTCTGAAAGTGGAGGAGAAGCTGAGCCAAAAGAAGGGTCAGAGAGGCCGAGGCAAAAGTCAGCCCAGAGGAAAATTAGTTGCCTAGGAAAAATATCTGAAGCCCAAGGAGGACTGGAAGAAACCTTAGATTCAAACTGAGAGAGGTGGAAACTCAAAAAGAGGGCAATATGTTGAACAACGGGGACACCATACTGATCAGAGAGGAGATTGTGCTGATAACAACACTTTTCCTCGTACTAGAGGTAGAGGAAGAGGAAGAGGTGGAGTAATCACATTCTTCACATGTGGGAAGAATGGGCACAAGTCTTACGAGTGTCTAGATAAGAAGAAGGAAAGTGGAGAAGCTCATATCACCGAGGCACAGAGGAGGGATGCTGAGGCAGAAGACGTTGAAGGTAGAAGATCACTGATGATGCGAATAGTCCTTTTGACACCCGAGAAGGAGGTGGAGAGTTCAGTCCAAAGGACCAGACTTTTCAGGACTTCTTGCAAGACCAAGGATAGGGTATGCAAGGTCATTGTAGACAGTGGTAGCATGGATAATCTCGTATCTATGGAGATGGTAGAGAAGATGGAGCTGGAGACAACTGATCATCCAAGCCCATACAGAGTTTCGTGGCTACAAAAAGGACATCAGGTAACTGTCACTAAACAATGTTTAGTTGAATTCAAGATAGGAGGATATAATGATAAGATATTATGTGATGCTATTTCTATGGATGTGTGTCATCTATTGCTGGGTAGACCAATGAAATATGACAAGAATGTGATTCATGATGGGAGAATGAACACATACACCCTAGAGAAGAATGGGAGGACACACATGTTGCTTCCTGTTATCACCCCATAATTTATGGGAATCATCTTATGACTTGGATATTATCTGCATCTGGTGATTTGGTTCACAAATGATATGGCATTCTTCAAATAATTTGTGAAAAAGAGAATAAAAGAAAAAGGGTCAGGAGGGCAGAAAAGATTTGAAGCAAAGGCCCCATGCAATAATGACAACTTGGTCATACCGTCTAAGCATGGCCAAGTTCTTTTAAATTTTCAAGGGTGATAGGGTAGTGAATACTTCTGATCATACAGCCTAATCTTGATCAGATAGCCCCTAGGTTAAGGGTAGTGAATGCATCTGGTCATACAGCCTAATCTTGACCAGATAGCCCCCAGGTTAGAACTAGTGAATGCATCTGATCAGACCATCTAATCCTGATCAGGTAGACCTTAGAAAGATAAAACCTTAACCCAACTGTTTAATCTGGGTTAACTGCCTTCTGACCATAGGATAGGACATAGGTAAGTACCCTTGCCACTTTCCCTAAGAAAAGCCAGATTGATAAAGACTTGACCCTCTCGACTCCATGCCTAAATACAATTGAATGGATGCCCCCTTAGTGGTGTGGGTGAGAAATAATGGAAAAGACCCACGAAAATACCCTTATCCTAAGTTTTTACCCACATATGATTTTTC
>ML777778.1:0-12236 GCA_009831015.1 Picea engelmannii
TACTTCTTTATAATTGTGATTTCTACACTTTTGGGGCTATTTGAAGCCTCACACATTCTCCGGGTGGATATGGGTGGCCTCTCGCCTAATCCAACTGGCTTATTTTGTATGTTTTCATGTCAGCACATCTTGTTGTACTTTGAGGGTTGTTTTGGGGCCCTAAACATTGTTTTTTTTGCTTTCCATAGTCAGAGTGTAGACGAAGTCAAATTTTGATGGTGGAATGTGTAGTTCTCTGAAATACCTTTCCAACGGCCTATCACGCACCTAAAATGGAGGTCGTATGCAAAAGTTATGTCCCTAGGAAGTTGAGGTACCAAATTACACCAACTTACCCATAGGGCCCACATGACTTTTGGTGTTTCACCTTCTAGTGTTAAGTTTTTGGATGTCTAGGGTTTTTGCATTCATGAGTAATATGAAAAGGGCCTATGGAGCCTCATTGTAATCCATTCTGCTCAGACGAATGCGCGTAGCAACCACATCTCTTCTCAGAGATAGCTACCACCATTCAAGCAAGTTTTAGTTCTACAGTTTTACAGTGTCAGCCTATTCATTATTTAATAGAAGATATGGTTCACTGCATATTTGTGTTATTCTTCCTATTTATGTGTTTATTGTATTCATTATGTTAATCAGTTCATTTCGCTCCTAAATCTAGATCATTACCAACTCCTCTCGTCATGAATCACCCGAAGAGCCAAGTCTCTGGAATCTCAGATCTAGCGCCATGTGTCCTTTACCTATCAACAATTGAGATTTACTTCATCGTTCGCGACTTCGGTAGTTTTCACACCTTGAAAACTCTTGGCCAAGTTCCTCTGGAGTACCAAGTCTTCGAACTATAGGATCTCTTGCCACGTAGCCTCTCATCCAATGGCTCTAGTCCAACGTAAAACATTTGACAGGGGACAAGAGAGGGCCACGTGTCGCTCCACGACGTGTTCCCGATTGGTTGGAAAATTAAGAGGGGTTCTCAACGGAGTTCTTAGATCGACAGTCCACGCCACTTCGGAAGTTCAACATTCGGGAGTTCGACGTGTATCTTCCAACTTCCTATCCGGAGCTCTGAATCTCCAAACCACTCCCGATCTATCGCCACGTGTAACTAGCATTCACGGCTAGGATTTACTCTGGCTTGCAGAGCTCTAAGGAAACTTGTGCATCCCTATACCGTTGAATACCCAAACTTCCAGATAGCCATTGATCTATGGACACACGTCCCTCTATTATAAACGGTCCAGATTAACTTCATGACTCTGGCATTCGGGAGTTTTCGAGGGTTGTGGAATCATAAGTCCCAAAGCCAAAGTAGCTTCACTCCTTTCAGGCTTAGCAAGGGGTTTCCAACCCTGGGTCATATGGGATCATATTTGGATTCCAGGCTACACTCATCTCTTAGTATAGAGTTGATTACGGCCATGGATATGAGCCCTCAGTCACATGGTGGATAGTTTGAAGGAAATTCCCTTCTCCCACAGAGTTGAACTTGACATTCCCGTTAAGGTAAACTAAAAGGGTTGACAGGACTTAGATGTTTCAATTAATCCTACCCCGACTCTCCTGCGGATTCGCATCCCATAACTCTCTAATGGCTAAACTGAGGTAAATGAAATACCATGTAAATATAGCAGTTTACATAAGCAAATGAGCATTTCTATTAATGTTCAAATACTGCAAGACTTAACCATAAACACAAACATTCAATCATCGCATCCAATATATTACACAGAGTATGAAAATACTTATCAGAACTGGAAAATGTAAAGCGACTGTTGAAATGGGTGCATGTTTCCTCCCAACCATAGGCACAACCACTCCTGACGGATTTACCATTGGCCACCCCCAAGCTAGACCATTATGCTTAGAGAGATATTCTTTCTCCTTGCTCCACGACAGTCAGGGACGGAGGTTACTCTCCTCCTCCCACAAAAAATTGGAAACCAGATTTCTCTACTCCAAGAAAGGAGGTCTGCACGAGCACTTCCTCAGTCACTCGCCAGCCTCGTTTATCAATTTGTAGCAAAACCCTTCCCATGTCTTCTTACATCCAAAACGAGCTTGCTTCTCAGCTTTTCTCTCAACTCCAGAATCGAAAAACATGCTCTCTTCTCTTCTGGAGATTGTTTTCTCTACTTTACTTCCTTTTAGATATCCCTCTGTCCCCTGAATTACCTCATTTCTTTCCTTCCTCGGCAAGGTTGCGTGGGTCTGAATCCCCAATTCGTGGTCAGGCCTAGAAGCCTTACAAATGGGTACCCTACCCCATCTCCTCATTAACTCTTGAGGATGGTCTTCCAACTACCAACTTGACTGGTAATTCATTTATGGGTCAGAGGACTGTTGAGCAATTACACCCAGTAGGTATTGGTTTGGTGAGGGTCATCTCAACCATTCTTGGTTTCCCTCACCATATCTCTCATAGCATCCATGGTTTATCTTGGCAAACTTCCCCCTTTCAGCAGTTGTGCAACACATATGTAATTTCTATTAATAGCAGAAAATTCATACATTGACCCTTTTATATAAAGGTTCATCAAATCAAAAATTCATACATATTTAGTTTGCCATAGTCTCTTGGCCACTTATAGTTATATTTACAAATTGGGGGAAACAGGGGTATTATAGTTCCTCATACCTGAACATACCAATTTGCTAAATACAATTTGCTACGATTTATCATCAACCTTAATCTCTGCTTGCAACACATTTATTATATAAGATAACAATTCTAAAAAATTTGGTTAAAGAAAGCAGATAATTATGGTAACATCTGCACAAGTTTTCCCCTTTGTGGTCACCAGAAATATTCTTTATGAATTCTTGTGAATTTTGTTGCTTATCTCACAATTTTGGGTGATTACATGGACTCCTCAATCCAATACCTTTCTTGTGAATTATTGTGAATTTTCTTGCTCAAATCTTATTTTTGAGCAGAGAGTTATAGTCATTTGATTATTACCCAAAAACTCTTTTTGATCACCTTTCAACCCTGTGCAACTCTAAACTGTGCTTAAGCATCCTTACACTTGTTCCTTTGACAATTTGACAAGATCTCAACTAGGTTCCTTCATTACCATATGCTGGACATTCTAGCCAATTTTTATCTTCATCTAAGCTCCAAGTTGTTAAATACATCCTACTGAAGTTTCAAGCCAATTAGTACTTCTGGCCTTGAATGCTACAAGTACCTTCTACCCCCCTCCTGTGCATTTCTTTTTTATGTGCCCAAATTTACAATTTATCTCCATGAATGTGTTCTATGGATCAAGATATTTCCATAGACTGCTCATGTGCCTCAATCTGATTCCTGAGCAGAAAGTTATGGCCTTTAGAAGTTAACTGGGGCTTAAAATTTACTCTCCATTGTACAGGTTGTAAATCACTCATCCTAACTTTGTTTGATGAATGGAATACACCATTGGAAAGCTATCGCCAAGATATTTAATTTGAGATGCAAAAATTACACTTTGGGTGCACTATTTTTTAGTAGAGAAAAAACATTGTTTAGGGCCTAAAAAATGCCCTACAAAAACATAACCTAGAAAACATCGAAACTTTCCAATAATTTTCATTAATTTTCGATAATTTTGGCTTCCTTATGTTGGAGGGGATGTTATCGTGGCATTCAAGTCCACCAGACCTCGGCATATCATGCCTCGGCCTTTTTCACACTCAACCATGAGCTTCACATTCTTAGAAACTTTATTGTATTCATGGGCTTGCAAGTGGCGGACTCGCAGACTCATAGCCTATCTTCATACCTTCCATAAACCCACCACCAACACTTAGCTTATTTTTCTTTAGTGGACTCCAATTCCGCCACACTTATTTTGCACCCATACTTAGAAATTTTTCTTAACATTTCACTGCAGGTCTAAGGCATTTGCTCGATTCACTTGTTTATGGGACACCGTCCATCCGACCAATTCCTCATAATTAAACAATTTATTATAATTTACCGCACTCTGTGATGTATTGATATTAGGCAATTTTCGAGATCCCGCCGCGGGTCGCAGGTTTCGAGATCCCACTACGGGATGTGGATTCGTGCTCATTTCATTATTTCTTCACATACTCTTTATTCTTCGTTGCTCTGCAGCAATCCATGTTTATCTTGATATTCAGTCAATTTTTTGAAATCTCACCAATATGATATGTTGGGCCCCACAACATAAAAGTTAACGCCTTGTGTGGGGTTCCATATCTCATCTATTTTCATTCAACTATTGTAATGTCATGTTTACACTATAAACCCATTGAAATCGATTCTCCTTATGCATGTGGGATAAGTCACTTATCTCTTCTTTCTTCCATTTGGTTTACTGGACCTAAAACCTCCTTTCCCAAACTTAATATATGCCCAAGATTCCTCTTCCCTCTCGGATTTCTTGTTGCTCCTCAATCACGTACAGTCGTCGTTCTTTTTTAAACCTATGCAGCCAGAATTCTATGTTTTTTTATTTTTGCATAGTCACTTTGTCTTCAAGGTAATCAAAGAACACTTGCATAAATTTAACAGCGCATAGTCATCTTTCGCACACAAAGGCTCATCATCATACAGGGGAATTCTCTACTTCCTCTATCTAGTTCGACTTCCTTGGTTTGCTTCTTTAACCTCAATGACAACTGAATACACAAAATATTATCAATTTGCAGAGACATTCATAGTCTCCCCCTATCACTGACAACACTCACTCTCCCCTTGCATGTGATATCAATGACATCCATGATTGTCACAATCATGTCTACCTTTGACATCAATGACAACACAATTTCCAAAAAACTCATTTATCATTGATGGAAACACTTTGTTATTTTGGTACTCCTCTTCTTCCTACAAGTCTCTCTTTTTGCAAATCTCATCATTTCTTTGTACTCTCCCCCTTTGACATCAATGGAAAAGGGATATTCTCCCCCTTGCACTGTACTCTTCATTTTTTGCTCTGCAACCACCTACCTTATTGTTTTTCTGCAGCTCCCCTTGAGTTTGTTCTCCTCTTGTAGTACTTTAGTGATTTAATAGCATGGGTACCAGCCCCAATTTATGTCTGAGATACTCAAATACTTCTCTAGGAAGAGGTTTTGGAAAGATATCAGCAACACGTTCCTTTGTTCCAATATATTCTAGCTTGACATTATGTTCTGTGACTTGCTCTCTTAAGAAAAGATACTTGATTGGAATGTGTTTTGTCTTCAAATGCATGACAAGATTCTTGGAGATATTTATTGCACTAGTATTATCACACGGTATTGATATTGGTTGATTATACTCTACTTGAATGTACTTCGATGTTTGTTTCATCTAGAGAACTTTCGTACATGTTGTTGTTGCAATGTATTTTGCTTCTGTTGTGGAGAGGGAAATTGATTATTGTTTCTTGTTGAACCAAGACACTAGATTGTTGCCCAAAAAGAACGCTATACCATTGGTGTTTTTTCTATCATCCATACTACCTTCCCAATCTACATATGTGTAAGTCGTCAGAGTAAAGTATTTTCCCGTGGGATACCATAAACCAAAGTCCAACATGCCTTTCAGATATTTGAATACTCTTTTTACTTCCTGCACATGTTTCATGTGGTTCATCTTGAAACCTTCCAACTAACCCTACTTCCTGCATAATATATGGTCTTGAAGTTGTCACATACATGAGGTTGCCTATCATTAATTTGTACAAGGTTTGATTTGTTTCCTTTGATTCATCTTCTTTACTTAGCTTACGACTAGTGACCATGGGTGTGTTGATAGGTTTACAGTCTTCCATTTCAAACTTCTTGAACATCTCTTTAATATATTTGGTCTGAGAAATGAATATGTCTTTGTTGGTTTGAGTAATCTATAGTCCTAGAAAGAATGAAAATTCTCCAATCATGGACATCTCAAATTCTTTTTGCATTTCTTCTACAAACTTTTGGCTCATTCTATCAGCATTACTTCCAAAAATGATATCATCCACATAAACTACAATGATTAACATATTTGCATTGTCTATTTTGATGTAAATATTTTTATCTGTTGTTCATGTTTTGAAACCTTCTTGTTGCAAGTACTTGTCAAGTCTTGAATAGCATGCTATGTGAGCTTTCTTTAGTCCATAAAGTGTTTTCTTCAATTTGCAAACATAACCTTCATTTTCTGACAATAAGAATCCTTCAGGTTGTTCAATGTATACTTCTTCCTCTAAATCTCCATTCAGGAATGTTGAATTGACATCCATCTGATACACCTTAAAATTCTTGAAGCTTGTAAATGCCAAAAACATTCTAATGGATTCTAGTCTTGAAATAGGAGCAAAGGTTTCTTCAAATTCAATGTCTTCTACTTGAGCATACCCTTTATAGACCAATCTTGATTTATTTCTTACTACTTTTTCATCTTCATTTAACTTATTTTTTAATACCCACTTTGTACCAATCACATTTTTATATTTGGGTCTTGGGACAAGTTCCCATGTCTGATTTTTCTCAATCTGATTTAACTCTTATTCCATAGAATTCACCCAATGTTGATCATTTATGGTTTCTACGAAGAATTTAGGCTCTATTTTGGACAGTAAAGAGAGATTTACATCATCGTGACTACTTGTCATCTTTCTCCTAGTCTGAGTCTTAGCATTTTTATCACCAAGAAGTAAGTTTTCTGGACGATTTTTCTACACAAACCTTGATGGTGTTTGTGTATCTTGGTGTTATGCTTCTTCTTCTTCTTATTCTTCTTCTTCATTTCTTGTTCTTCTTCTTCATATTCTTCTTCTTCTTTGCTATAATCAATTTATTCTGCTTCCAGATGGTTCTTGCGTGGTATTTATTCATCTATTCTAATGTTAATCCTTTCAACAATCTTCTGTAGTATTTTCTTGTAACATCTATAGGCTTTGTTTCTTGATGAATATCTAAGAAAAAATCCTCCATATTCTCTTGAGTCAAACTTGCCTAGATCCTCATCATCTCATCTGATGTTGGTAAACCTTTCCATAGTTCATAGGGTGTCTTGTCACTATTGACTCTGATTTGCCCTCTATTTAGAATGTAGACATCAATGTAAATTGCTTCTCTCCAAAAAAATTCTGACAATTTTGCTTCATTTAACATTTTCTTGGCAATTTCTTGTACATGTATGTTTTTCCTTTCAACTACTCCATTTTGTTAAGGATTTCTTGTAGTTGAATATTGTCTTCTTATTCCATGAGCTTCACAGAATTATTCAAATTCATTTGTCGTAAATTCACCTCCATTATCTAACCTTAAAAATTTGATTTTCAGATCAGTCTCATTCTCAACTAAAGCTTTGAATGCTTTAAATTTTTCAAATGCTTCAGATTTATTTTTAAGAAAGGTAACCCAAGTCATTCTTCTATAATCATCAATGAGCAACATAAAATATCTTTTTGCTTACAAGTTTTTTGTTCTTGTTGATCCACAGATATTTGTATGCACAAGTTCCAATGGCTTGGATGTTGCATATTCCTTTGACTTGAAGCTCACTCTTGATTGTTTTTCATGTTGGAACTGCTTACAGACAGTGCTTAAGGGTTTTTTTATCTTTGGCATATCTCTTATTGCTTGTTTGATACTAATTTTTATCAAGTTGTCAAATTTCATATGGCCCATTCTTTTATGCCACACCCAACTTTCATCTATCTATCCTATAAAGCATTTTTATCCATTGTTTTCATCAAGAATGTATACATTGTTTGGGGTTTTGATTGTTTTTGCAACCAGCTTTCTTGAATTTGCTTTTCTAATCTCACATTCTTGGGAGTCAAAAGTAAGAGTGTGTCCTTGGTCACACATTTGTCTTATACTGAGAAGATTATGTTTCAAGTTTTCAACACATAGGACCTTTTCAACCTTAGATCTTCCATTGTCAAGATTGAGAGTGCCATTTCCAACTATCTTTGAACTGCCATTGTCTCCAAAGGTAACACTTCCTTCATTCTTCTTCAAGGTGATAAACTTTGTTCTATCTCTTATCGTGTGACTAGAGCACCCATTGTCAATGTACCACTTATCCTTATTATTTTGTGCACGAATTGCAGCTTGAATGAACAAAGATTTTTCTTTCTTTTGTTCCCTTTGTCCTTGATTTCTTTCTATGATTGGTGTGGCTCCCTCTTTTTGATTTTCTCTAAAATCACTTCTGCAAAATTTTGTTATATGCCCATAATTATTGCAATTATAACATATGATGTTGTAGTTCAGCGAAGGGGAAAATGAGTTGTAATTTCTCCTTGAGAATCCATGGATATCTCTGTTGATGTTCCTTATGTAACTACCTCTTAAATTTGTTCTACAATCTATTGTTTTATGACCAAAACCATTGCAAAAATAAAAATAGCCAAAGAAAGAATTTTGGTACTTGATTGTGTGATTCCATCTTGATGGAAAATCTTCCTGATTCTATCCTTGTGAGGAAAATTTGTCTTCTATGGAACATATTGTTCTTCCTTCGTGTTGTTTTCAACCTTGATAGATTTTTTTAGTATATCAACATAATTCTTGGTCCTTTCTTCACTTGATTGTTTTGATGAGCTTGAGGCTTCTTCATTAGCAGCTTCCTTCTTTTCACTATAACCAAGACCGGTCTTGTCAAATAGTCATCTTTGAGAGTTTAGGATTTCATTCAAGGTTATAGATCTCCTTTCAAATTTCATGTTGGTATGTGATATTTCCAACTCCTTTCTTAGATAAATTATTTCAGATTCTAGGTTGCTGCAGGTATCTTCTTTTTCTTTTAGTTGGGATCTTAAGACTTCTTCAATTCTCTTTGCCTCTTCTACTTGAGTTTTTAAATTGATGATTTGTTCAGTTTCATCATAATTTTCTTTATACCGAGCATTTTTTTATGTACCTCTTCAACTGTTCCTTTTGTATCCATTTATTGTTCCTCAATTTCTCTATTTTATTTAGAGCACATATGAGCTCTCCTTCAAGATCTACTTTTGCATCAATCTCAAGATTGTTTTCTTTTGTTGAGTCTACATTTCCATTTTATAGGACATCAGTCTGTGTTTATAAACCCATAAAGAGAATTTAGTTTGTTTCATTGTCATTATCATCAGACGAGTTGTTGTCTTCATTGGTATATAGATTCTTCTTTTGTCTATAGAACTTTCTCATGTCTTTAGTTTTACCCTTCTTGTACCTTTTGAAACTAGAATCTTCTTTCACAATGTTATTTCCATTCTTTGCATAAGGACATTAGTAGCAAAGTATCCTACTTCTCCACAATTAAAGCATTTGAAGGGAAGCTTACCTTTGTGTTTGCATGTCCCACTCTTGAGCTTTCTGGCAAAGTTAGCTTCTTCTATATTTGATTCGCTATTTGAGTTGTCACTTGTATTGTATTCTTCTATCTTTGTCTTATTTGATTCCTTGAAGGTTGTTTCATTCCTTGATAACTTTGTTAGATTATCCTGTTCTATCCTCATTTCATATGTGGTGAGGATTATGTGTAACTCATCCATTGTCAACTTCTCTAGGTCCTTTAATTCTTCAATGGCAGATATCTTGGGATTATATCTTGAGGGAAGTGATCTAAACAATTTTTGCACAATGATGATTTCTTCAATCTCTTCACCCAATCCTCTGATAATGTTGACAATCTCATCCACACGAAGAAAATAGGTTGCAATACTCTCCTCTTCATTCATCTTGAGGGTCTCAAATTGTCCTCTATGGGTTTGTAACTTTGTCTTCTTGACCTTGTCATCCCCTTCATATATTTTTTGTAACTTGTTCCACATATATTTTGTTGAACGACAATGCATGACTTTGAAAATATTGATTATGCCATACCACACAAAATTGCATTCTTGGCCTTAGATTTATTATCACGGGGCTTCTTTCCAGTTGTATCTACAAGTGGATTTGTTGGGTTTGTGTAACTATTCTCAACTACACTCCAACTGTCAAACCTAAGTGCCATCAAATAGGTTTTCATTCTTATGTTCCAGGAAACATAATTTGATCCATCAAATAATGGAGCTTTGTTTGTGGAAAAGCCTTCATATTTATCCATTTGTGATACAAAGATTCACCTTCCAATGGTTAGACCGTTTTCTGAAGGAACCCCCTCTAATACCAATTGTTGGCACACTTACTTATACTGAGGGGGGGGTGAATCGGAATAATACTACTTTTCCTTTTCTTTAAATATTTATCAATGTGTTACTTTACCAACTATAATCATTAATGATAAATACACAACTATACAATCCACAGTACACAGAGATTTAACGTGAAAACTCAAATGGAGGGAAACCACAAAACAATTATTTTATAAAGTCATGTAGGCACCAACCTGCAGGAGACACCAATCCCCTTAGTTGAGCACCAACTCAGCACTATCTGTAGGGACCAACCTACAGCTACAATATTTGCAGGCATCAACCTGCAGGAGACACCAATCCCCTTTGTTGAGCACCAACTCGGCAATATGTAGGCACCAACCTACTGGAGACACCAATCTCTTCAATCTGTCAATAATGTCAAATAATCTCTTTCCCTCAAGTCTTCACTTGCATAAAACTATTGCTATGTCTTTGTTGTCACAACACATTCCTTCAACTCACAATCTACTTGATTTCAGAGGTTCCTTAGACCTTACACCTCCCAACCACCCTTAGAGGTTCCTTAAATCCTTTGAAATTGGTCCCAAATTTCTTCCATGTTTTGTGTTTGTCACAACACAAACATTCGCGCTCAGTAGCCGTCGGATGTGGTCCCTTGAATTGATCATGGTCGCCAATCCATTCTCTACCCATCAAAACATACAACACAACCTCAACACTTAACGACCATTCAATCTGTCTTCAGATTTAATCTTGACCATTGATCTGCTTGTTGTCCATCAAAACACGACATGCAACCACAACATGCAGCACTCGTCTGATCGGTCCTTGAATTAAATTTCGAACGTAGATCTGCTATCGCTAGCCACGGGAATGCTTAACACAACCCTAACACTCAGCAACCCTCTGATCTGGACTCTGATTCAATCTCAGTCGTCGATATGTCAACTTGATGGTTTACTTCATTATTTCTTCTATACATACTTATGTGGCCTCCAAAATACAAATCCTGCATTCCGTCGCCCTTATTTTTCACCCATACTTAGAAACATTTCAAACATTTCACCCCAGGTCTAAGGCATTTGCATTCAAACTTTCGCAGCCTACAAAATACACCTCCGTGTTCCATTGCACTTATTTTTCACCCATACTTAGAAACTTTTCTTAACATTCACCACGGAAGTAAGGCATTTGCCCAATTCACTTGTCTATATCTGCAACCCCGTCTACCCGATTGATTCCCCATACTTAGACAATTTCTTATAATTCATCACGCTCTGCGATGTCTTGATACTTAGTCAATTTTTGAGATCCCACCGTAGGTTCGCACTCATTTCATTATCATTTCTTCACGTAGTCATCTTTCCCACACAAAGGTTCACCATCATACAAGGGCATTCTCTACTTCCTTTGTCCGCTTTGACTTCCTTGGCATGCTTCTTTAACCTCAATGACAACTAAATACACAAAATCTTATCAATTTGTAGAGACATTAATAGTCTCCCCCTGCTTGTGATATCAATGACATCCATGATTGTCACAATCGTGTCTACCTTTGACATCAATGACAATACAATTTCCAACAACTACATTTGGCACTAAAGTTAGTGCTAAACCAAGCGCTAAAGTCGATGTTAAATATGAAAAGTCATTTAATGTCGACTTTAGCATCGGAAAAGTGCTTCAACTTGAAAAAAATTGCAATATAATTCAACGCTAATGCCATGTTTTGTCATAGTGCATTAAAACCTTCATGTGTGCAAGTACTCATCTCAAACACATTAGGGTTTCACCACTCGAAAACCACTCTCAAGTTCAACAACTAAAATATCCACTTTCAAATCAATGAGAAAACAATATTTGTCCAATCGACGCTAAAACCATATAGAAAATTCAAAAATCAAGCAATTAATACAAATTTAGAAATTTCACCTCAACCTTGAGGCCTCTATTTACAATGAACTTTTGGCATTAGTGTTAAATCTAAAATATTAATTTATAAAAGTGATATTTCAATTATATCCAACTCAATTCACTAAGCAATGCAAGGAAATAAACATTGAACAAGTGTATTTTAATACTACAAAGCTACAACTCTTAGGACACACTTTCTAAACATATCACACATCTAAAATATCTTATTATAGTAGATTATAACAG
>ML777778.1:12336-37606 GCA_009831015.1 Picea engelmannii
TCTATAACCTTGAATGAAATCCTAAACTCTCAAAGATGACTATTTGACAAGACCGGTCTTGGTTATAGTGAAAAGAAGGAAGCTGCTAATGAAGAAGCCTCAAGCTCATCAAAACAATCAAGTGAAGAAAGGACCAAGAATTATGTTGATATACTAAAAAAATCTATCAAGGTTGAAAACAACACGAAGGAAGAACAATATGTTCCATAGAAGACAAATTTTCCTCACAAGGATAGAATCAGGAAGATTTTCCATCAAGATGGAATCACACAATCAAGTACCAAAATTCTTTCTTTGGCTATTTTTATTTTTGCAATGGTTTTGGTCATAAAACAATAGATTGTAGAACAAATTTAAGAGGTAGTTACATAAGGAACATCAACAGAGATATCCATGGATTCTCAAGGAGAAATTACAACTCATTTTCCCCTTCGCTGAACTACAACATCATATGTTATAATTGCAATAATTATGGGCATATAACAAAATTTTGCAGAAGTGATTTTAGAGAAAATCAAAAAGAGGGAGCCACACCAATCATAGAAAGAAATCAAGGACAAAGGGAACAAAAGAAAGAAAAATCTTTGTTCATTCAAGCTGCAATTCGTGCACAAAATAATAAGGATAAGTGGTACATTGACAATGGGTGCTCTAGTCACACGATAAGAGATAGAACAAAGTTTATCACCTTGAAGAAGAATGAAGGAAGTGTTACCTTTGGAGACAATGGCAGTTCAAAGATAGTTGGAAATGGCACTCTCAATCTTGACAATGGAAGATCTAAGGTTGAAAAGGTCCTATGTGTTGAAAACTTGAAACATAATCTTCTCAGTATAAGACAAATGTGTGACCAAGGACACACTCTTACTTTTGACTCCCAAGAATGTGAGATTAGAAAAGCAAATTCAAGAAAGCTGGTTGCAAAAACAATCAAAACCCCAAACAATGTATACATTCTTGATGAAAACAATGGATAAAAATGCTTTATAGGATAGATAGATGAAAGTTGGGTGTGGCATAAAAGAATGGGCCATATGAAATTTGACAACTTGATAAAAATTAGTATCAAACAAGCAATAAGAGATATGCCAAAGATAAAAAAACCCTTAAGCACTGTCTGTAAGCAGTTCCAACATGAAAAACAATCAAGAGTGAGCTTCAAGTCAAAGGAATATGCAACATCCAAGCCATTGGAACTTGTGCATACAAATATCTGTGGATCAACAAGAACAAAAAACTTGTAAGCAAAAAGATATTTTATGTTGCTCATTGATGATTATAGAAGAATGACTTGGGTTACCTTTCTTAAAAATAAATCTGAAGCATTTGAAAAATTTAAAGCATTCAAAGCTTTAGTTGAGAATGAGACTGATCTGAAAATCAAATTTTTAAGGTTAGATAATGGAGGTGAATTTACGACAAATGAATTTGAATAATTCTGTGAAGCTCATGGAATAAGAAGACAATATTCAACTACAAGAAATCCTTAACAAAATGGAGTAGTTGAAAGGAAAAACATACATGTACAAGAAATTGCCAAGAAAATGTTAAATGAAGCAAAATTGTCAGAATTTTTTTGGAGAGAAGCAATTTACATTGATGTCTACATTCTAAATAGAGGGCAAATCAGAGTCAATAGTGACAAGACACCCTATGAACTATGGAAAGGTTTACCAACATCAGATGAGATGATGAGGATCTAGGCAAGTTTGACTCAAGAGAATATGGAGGATTTTTTCTTAGATATTCATCAAGAAACAAAGCCTATAGATGTTACAAGAAAATACTACAGAAGATTGTTGAAAGGATTAACATTAGAATAGATGAATAAATACCACGCAAGAACCATCTGGAAGCAGAATAAATTGATTATAGCAAAGAAGAAGAAGAATATGAAGAAGAAGAACAAGAAATGAAGAAGAAGAATAAGAAGAAGAAGAAGCATAACACCAAGATACACAAACACCATCAAGGTTTGTGTAGAAAAATCGTCCAGAAAACTTACTTCTTGGTGATAAAAATGCTAAGACTCAGACTAGGAGAAAGATGACAAGTAGTCACGATGATGTAAATCTCTCTTTACTGTCCAAAATAGAGCCTAAATTCTTCGTAGAAACCATAAATGATCAACATTGGGTGAATTCTATGGAATAAGAGTTAAATCAGATTGAGAAAAATCAGACATGGGAACTTGTCCCAAGACCCAAATATAAAAATGTGATTGGTACAAAGTGGGTATTAAAAAATAAGTTAAATGAAGATGAAAAAGTAGTAAGAAATAAATCAAGATTGGTCTATAAAGGGTATGCTCAAGTAGAAGACATTGAATTTGAAGAAACCTTTGCTCCTATTTCAAGACTAGAATCCATTAGAATGTTTTTGGCATTTACAAGCTTCAAGAATTTTAAGGTGTATCAGATGGATGTCAATTCAACATTCCTGAATGGAGATTTAGAGGAAGAAGTATACATTGAACAACCTGAAGGATTCTTATTGTCAGAAAATGAAGGTTATGTTTGCAAATTGAAGAAAACACTTTATGGACTAAAGAAAGCTCACATAGCATGCTATTCAAGACTTGACAAGTACTTGCAACAAGAAGGTTTCAAAACATGAACAACAGATAAAAATATTTACATCAAAATAGACAATGCAAATATGTTAATCATTGTAGTTTATGTGGATGATATCATTTTTGGAAGTAATGCTGATAGAATGAGCCAAAAGTTTGTAGAAGAAATGCAAAAAGAATTTGAGATGTCCATGATTGGAGAATTTTCATTCTTTCTAGGACTATAGATTACTCAAACCAACAAAGACATATTCATTTCTCAGACCAAATATATTAAAGAGATGTTCAAGAAGTTTGAAATGGAAGACTGTAAACCTATCAACACACCCATGGTCACTAGTCGTAAGCTAAGTAAAGAAGATGAATCAAAGGAAACAAATCAAACCTTGTACAAATTAATGATAGGCAACCTCATGTATGTGACAACTTCAAGACCATATATTATGCAGGAAGTAGGGTTAGTTGGAAGGTTTCAAGATGAACCACATGAAACATGTGCAGGAAGTAAAAAGAGTATTCAAATATCTGAAAGGCATGTTGGACTTTGGTTTATGGTATCCCACGGGAAAATACTTTACTCTGACGACTTACACATATGTAGATTGGGAAGGTAGTATGGATGATAGAAAAAACACCAATGGTATAGCGTTCTTTTTGGGCAACAATCTAGTGTCTTGGTTCAACAAGAAACAATAATCAATTTCCCTCTCCACAACAGAAGCAAAATACATTGCAACAACAACATGTACGAAAGTTCTCTAGATGAAACAAACATCGAAGTACATTCAAGTAGAGTATAATCAACCAATATCAATACCGTGTGATAATACTAGTGCAATAAATATCTCCAAGAATCTTGTCATGCATTTGAAGACAAAACACATTCCAATCAAGTATCTTTTCTTAAGAGAGCAAGTCACAGAACATAATGTCAAGCTAGAATATATTGGAACAAAGGAACGTGTTGCTGATATCTTTCCAAAACCTCTTCCTAGAGAAGTATTTGAGTATCTCAGACATAAATTGGGGCTGGTACCCATGCTATTAAATCACTAAAGTACTACAAGAGGAGAACAAACTCAAGGGGAGCTGCAGAAAAACAATAAGGTAGGTGGTTGCAGAGCAAAAAATGAAGAGTACAGTGCAAGGGGGAGAATATCCCTTTTCCATTGATGTCAAAGGGGGAGAGTACAAAGAAATGATGAGATTTGCAAAAAGAGAGACTTGTAGGAAGAAGAGGAGTACCAAAATAACAAAGTGTTTCCATCAATGATAAATGAGTTTTTTGGAAATTGTGTTGTCATTGATGTCAAAGGTAGACATGATTGTGACAATCATGGATGTCATTGATATCACATGCAAGGGGAGAGTGAGTGTTGTCAGTGATAGGGGGAGACTATGAATGTCTCTGCAAATTGATAATATTTTGTGTATTCAGTTGTCATTGAGGTTAAAGAAGCAAACCAAGGAAGTCGAACTAGATAGAGGAAGTAGAGAATTCCCCTGTATGATGATGAGCCTTTGTGTGCGAAAGATGACTATGCGCTGTTAAATTTATGCAAGTGTTCTTTGATTACCTTGAAGACAAAGTGACTATGCAAAAATAAAAAAACATAGAATTCTGGCTGCATAGGTTTAAAAAAGAACGACGACTGTACGTGATTGAGGAGCAACAAGAAATCCGAGAGGGAAGAGGAATCTTGGGCATATATTAAGTTTGGGAAAGGAGGTTTTAGGTCCAGTAAACCAAATGGAAGAAAGAAGAGATAAGTGACTTATCCCACATGCATAAGGAGAATCGATTTCAATGGGTTTATAGTGTAAACATGACATTACAATAGTTGAATGAAAATAGATGAGATATGGAACCCCACACAAGGCGTTAACTTTTATGTTGTGGGGCCCAACATATCATATTGGTGAGATTTCAAAAAATTGACTGAATATCAAGATAAACATGGATTGCTGCAGAGCAACGAAGAATAAAGAGTATGTGAAGAAATAATGAAATGAGCACGAATCCACATCCCGTAGTGGGATCTCGAAACCTGCGACCCGCGGCGGGATCTCGAAAATTGCCTAATATCAATACATCACAGAGTGCGGTAAATTATAATAAATTGTTTAATTATGAGGAATTGGTCGGATGGACGGTGTCCCATAAACAAGTGAATCGAGCAAATGCCTTAGACCTGCAGTGAAATGTTAAGAAAAATTTCTAAGTATGGGTGCAAAATAAGTGTGGCGGAATTGGAGTCCACTAAAGAAAAATAAGCTAAGTGTTGGTGGTGGGTTTATGGAAGGTATGAAGATAGGCTATGAGTCTGCGAGTCCGCCACTTGCAAGCCCATGAATACAATAAAGTTTCTAAGAATGTGAAGCTCATGGTTGAGTGTGAAAAAGGCCGAGGCATGATATGCCGAGGTCTGGTGGACTTGAATGCCACGATAACATCCCCTCCAACATAAGGAAGCCAAAATTATCGAAAATTAATGAAAATTATTGGAAAGTTTCGATGTTTTCTAGGTTATGTTTTTGTAGGGCATTTTTTAGGCCCTAAACAATGTTTTTTCTCTACTAAAAAATAGTGCACCCAAAGTGTAATTTTTGCATCTCAAATTAAATATCTTGGCGATAGCTTTCCAATGGTGTATTCCATTCATCAAACAAAGTTAGGATGAGTGATTTACAACCTGTACAATGGAGAGTAAATTTTAAGCCCCAGTTAACTTCTAAAGGCCATAACTTTCTGCTCAGGAATCAGATTGAGGCACATGAGCAGTCTATGGAAATATCTTGATCCATAGAACACATTCATGGAGATAAATTGTAAATTTGGGCACATAAAAAAGAAATGCACAGGAGGGGGGTAGAAGGTACTTGTAGCATTCAAGGCCAGAAGTACTAATTGGCTTGAAACTTCAGTAGGATGTATTTAACAACTTGGAGCTTAGATGAAGATAAAAATTGGCTAGAATGTCCAGCATATGGTAATGAAGGAACCTAGTTGAGATCTTGTCAAATTGTCAAAGGAACAAGTGTAAGGATGCTTAAGCACAGTTTAGAGTTGCACAGGGTTGAAAGGTGATCAAAAAGAGTTTTTGGGTAATAATCAAATGACTATAACTCTCTGCTCAAAAATAAGATTTGAGCAAGAAAATTCACAATAATTCACAAGAAAGGTATTGGATTGAGGAGTCCATGTAATCACCCAAAATTGTGAGATAAGCAACAAAATTCACAAGAATTCATAAAGAATATTTCTGGTGACCACAAAGGGGAAAACTTGTGCAGATGTTACCATAATTATCTGCTTTCTTTAACCAAATTTTTTAGAATTGTTATCTTATATAATAAATGTGTTGCAAGCAGAGATTAAGGTTGATGATAAATCGTAGCAAATTGTATTTAGCAAATTGGTATGTTCAGGTATGAGGAACTATAATACCCCTGTTTCCCCCAATTTGTAAATATAACTATAAGTGGCCAAGAGACTATGGCAAACTAAATATGTATGAATTTTTGATTTGATGAACCTTTATATAAAAGGGTCAATGTATGAATTTTCTGCTATTAATAGAAATTACATATGTGTTGCACAACTGCTGAAAGGGGGAAGTTTGCCAAGATAAACCATGGATGCTATGAGAGATATGGTGAGGGAAACCAAGAATGGTTGAGATGACCCTCACCAAACCAATACCTACTGGGTGTAATTGCTCAACAGTCCTCTGACCCATAAATGAATTACCAGTCAAGTTGGTAGTTGGAAGACCATCCTCAAGAGTTAATGAGGAGATGGGGTAGGGTACCCATTTGTAAGGCTTCTAGGCCTGACCACGAATTGGGGATTCAGACCCACGCAACCTTGCCGAGGAAGGAAAGAAATGAGGTAATTCAGGGGACAGAGGGATATCTAAAAGGAAGTAAAGTAGAGAAAACAATCTCCAGAAGAGAAGAGAGCATGTTTTTCGATTCTGGAGTTGAGAGAAAAGCTGAGAAGCAAGCTCGTTTTGGATGTAAGAAGACATGGGAAGGGTTTTGCTACAAATTGATAAACGAGGCTGGCGAGTGACTGAGGAAGTGCTCGTGCAGACCTCCTTTCTTGGAGTAGAGAAATCTGGTTTCCAATTTTTTGTGGGAGGAGGAGAGTAACCTCCGTCCCTGACTGTCGTGGAGCAAGGAGAAAGAATATCTCTCTAAGCATAATGGTCTAGCTTGGGGGTGGCCAATGGTAAATCCGTCAGGAGTGGTTGTGCCTATGGTTGGGAGGAAACATGCACCCATTTCAACAGTCGCTTTACATTTTCCAGTTCTGATAAGTATTTTCATACTCTGTGTAATATATTGGATGCGATGATTGAATGTTTGTGTTTATGGTTAAGTCTTGCAGTATTTGAACATTAATAGAAATGCTCATTTGCTTATGTAAACTGCTATATTTACATGGTATTTCATTTACCTCAGTTTAGCCATTAGAGAGTTATGGGATGCGAATCCGCAGGAGAGTCGGGGTAGGATTAATTGAAACATCTAAGTCCTGTCAACCCTTTTAGTTTACCTTAACGGGAATGTCAAGTTCAACTCTGTGGGAGAAGGGAATTTCCTTCAAACTATCCACCATGTGACTGAGGGCTCATATCCATGGCCGTAATCAACTCTATACTAAGAGATGAGTGTAGCCTGGAATCCAAATATGATCCCATATGACCCAGGGTTGGAAACCCCTTGCTAAGCCTGAAAGGAGTGAAGCTACTTTGGCTTTGGGACTTATGATTCCACAACCCTCGAAAACTCCCGAATGCCAGAGTCATGAAGTTAATCTGGACCGTTTATAATAGAGGGACGTGTGTCCATAGATCAATGGCTATCTGGAAGTTTGGGTATTCAACGGTATAGGGATGCACAAGTTTCCTTAGAGCTCTGCAAGCCAGAGTAAATCCTAGCCGTGAATGCTAGTTACACGTGGCGATAGATCGGGAGTGGTTTGGAGATTCAGAGCTCCGGATAGGAAGTTGGAAGATACACGTCGAACTCCCGAATGTTGAACTTCCGAAGTGGCGTGGACTGTCGATCTAAGAACTCCGTTGAGAACCCCTCTTAATTTTCCAACCAATCGGGAACACGTCGTGGAGCGACACGTGGCCCTCTCTTGTCCCCTGTCAAATGTTTTACGTTGGACTAGAGCCATTGGATGAGAGGCTACGTGGCAAGAGATCCTATAGTTCGAAGACTTGGTACTCCAGAGGAACTTGGCCAAGAGTTTTCAAGGTGTGAAAACTACCGAAGTCGCGAACGATGAAGTAAATCTCAATTGTTGATAGGTAAAGGACACATGGCGCTAGATCTGAGATTCCAGAGACTTGGCTCTTCGGGTGATTCATGACGAGAGGAGTTGGTAATGATCTAGATTTAGGAGCGAAATGAACTGATTAACATAATGAATACAATAAACACATAAATAGGAAGAATAACACAAATATGCAGTGAACCATATCTTCTATTAAATAATGAATAGGCTGACACTGTAAAACTGTAGAACTAAAACTTGCTTGAATGGTGGTAGCTATCTCTGAGAAGAGATGTGGTTGCTACGCGCATTCGTCTGAGCAGAATGGATTACAATGAGGCTCCATAGGCCCTTTTCATATTACTCATGAATGCAAAAACCCTAGACATCCAAAAACTTAACACTAGAAGGTGAAACACCAAAAGTCATGTGGGCCCTATGGGTAAGTTGGTGTAATTTGGTACCTCAACTTCCTAGGGACATAACTTTTGCATACGACCTCCATTTTAGGTGCGTGATAGGCCGTTGGAAAGGTATTTCAGAGAACTACACATTCCACCATCAAAATTTGACTTCGTCTACACTCTGACTATGGAAAGCAAAAAAAACAATGTTTAGGGCCCCAAAACAACCCTCAAAGTACAACAAGATGTGCTGACATGAAAACATACAAAATAAGCCAGTTGGATTAGGCGAGAGGCCACCCATATCCACCCGGAGAATGTGTGAGGCTTCAAATAGCCCCAAAAGTGTAGAAATCACAATTATAAAGAAGTATAGAAAGACGTGCTGAACAAAAATGGACACAAGGAGCTAGTTGGAATAGGTGGGTGGCCACCAATATCCACCTGGATCAATCCTCCCCCCTTAGGAAGAAATGGTATCCATTGCGTTGAGTTGCCCCATTAGGTGATGAAACTTCTACTCAATATGGCCCTGGGTGATCCACTTGACTTGGTGTAGGAATTGCCTTGCCTTGACAACCCGATAGAGCTGGATCCGCTGCTGGCGAGTGCCCTTGACTTGTGTGTCCACAATCTGATCGATGGATGCTTGTTCCATGCAGTCAGGGTTGATCTCTGTCATTGTTAGCTATTCGACGATCTCAGAGGTGTCCAATAATGGTGGAAAATATGGTCAAAGGAGGTCTACATTGAATACTGGATGCATACCAAGAAAGGGTAGAGTGTTGAGCTCAAAAGCATTACTACCCACGGCCTTCATGATAGTGTAAGGCCCATAACAAAGTGGCCAAAGCTTCCTATGGGTCCCAGTGAGATGCTCCTTCTACAAATGTAACCAGACTTTGTTGCCAACCTGAAACTGGTGTGGTACCCTGTGTTTATCATGGCGCTGCTTGTATTTAGCATTGGATTTCTGCAGAATCTCCTGGACCTATTGGCGGATGTGTTGAATCCGCTCAATGAACCTCGTGTCTTTGTCGATCGCAGATTGATCAGGGGAAGAGTCTGTCTGTGCAGTGGCAAGAGGAAGTGCAACACCGATGGGTCCTAAGGGTTGAAATCCCAGACCCACCTGAAATGGGCTATGGCCGGTGGAACTATGGAGAGCCCCGTTGTAACTGTTTTGGACATATGGGAGACTCTCGTCCCATGTATGGGGATGCTTATAATTGTACAGGCGCAAGATGTGCACAATCATATGCTTGACAAACTCGGTTTGGGGGTGGAAAGAAGTGGATTTTGTGAGCTTGGTGTTCAACAGAGACCAGAGGCTCAAGAAAAAGGTGCTGAGGAATATGCTGTCTCGGTCGGAGATGATTGTCTGTGGTATCCCAAAGTGAACCTGTTATCACATATAGTTGTTAAGGGAAGCAGGTTGTCCAAGTTCGCGGCCTACATAAGAAGCGTCAAAGCGCGACGTTCAGAGCAGTCCATTTCGGGCTTGAAATGAAAGCAACAGGTGAGATTAGCTTCAACGACGGAGATTCCTGAGAATATCAGATCGATGGTTCGTGGGAATCGAGGGTTCAAAATATTGTTAAAGTTGTTTGTCAAAGTTACGAAGTCCCGAAACCTGAAGTGAGCATGAGCCGTCCGATCTAAAGAGACGCGTGGCGCTAGATTCGTGCTGCGGAGAAAGTCATTGTAGGATTTTCCAACTAAGAAGCGCCGAAGTGGCCGAAGTGTCGAAGTGCCCGAAATCTCGAAGGGTCGAAGCTGGAAGGCCCAAAGCGTCGAAGTCCCGAAGTCCTGAAGCGCCCAGGAATTGGGCCCATGCTCATAGCCCATGATCATATGGGAAGCGGGGCCATAAAGAAGGGTAAGCGCCTATTGAGCGGCTGGCGACTGGGGTTTTCAAGGAAGCAATCGTGGTCATCAAATTCAAAGCAAGACTGACCGTCAATCTAAATAAGGCCGCTTTGCAATTTCGGGCATTGAGATATTTGAAATCAAGTGAAGTGGAGACTCCTGAAAGACGAAATCCCGAAGCGCCTTTGGATATGAGCCTTAGGTCATGGCCCGAGGTCGCATGCAGGATGGAGCGATGGAGAGGAGTTGCGCCAAAGGTCGAAAGCGCCCATATTGGTCACAAAAGAAGATCTGCATGGCCTTGAGGCGCCAGGATTGATTCGAAGAAGTCGCGGGCACCGCCTGGAACATTCATGGGTGTTAGGCCTCGTACCGATCCCAATGAAGGTAGTTAATGGAAATGGGGGTGGTGGTTGAGACCTCGTCTCACCCCATAAATGGAAAGCATGGAATAAATGGTCGTGGAGGTAGACTGTCAGCCCAAAGTTCCCCTGTGGATGGATTTTCCTGCAAAGCCCATATTGATTTGAGGTAGCGTCTCACAAAAGAATGCCTACACAGTCTGACAGAGAAGATGCAGACGACAAGCCTTGAATGCAGTGGCCAGAGCGTGCCCCTGGTGGTTGTGGACATTTTTGAGTATTAGTAGGTAGTTTTGATATTTTGTTATGGTCAGATGGTTGAGCTAGGCTCCCTTACTATTGTAATATTTTGATGAAGAACACTATTTCTCTGGTTATGTACTTGATTTGAGACTTCTTGATTATTCTAACTCAACTTCTCTTACTCCATCTTATTTGCCTCTGATACCGAGAGAGTTCATGGATGGCCGATTCACATGGATTGTTGTGACTGTATTATGATGAATGTTTGATTATAGTGCTGTCATGTTTTCTTTCATTTTCCTTGAAATTTGAATCCAAGAGGATCTTGTGTTCGAGTTTTCCTCCTTAGGCTGCGTGAAGACCTGATGTCCATAGCAGACCTCTACACCTTTCTCACCAAAGTCTTCCTTCTACTCACCTTTACTCCAACTTGCTGACTGAAGTTAATCCAAGACCTCAATTACTTGTGCATGCTAGTCCAGATTTATGAGTTAGAATCTTATTATCATTGAGTCTTCTCCATTTGACCACCTAAAACTCATTTACATTTACTGTATAAAATGATGGGTATTGGGCTTACCTTCTATGCAATCCGAGGGTGACTTCTAGTGTTAACAGAACCCAAACTCGTTCGAAGAAGAGCTTGGCAGTCTCTGCCACTATGACATTCTTCTTACAGGCTGTGAGGATGGCCATCTTCTAAAATCGATCAATGACCACAAACACACAGTCATTTTCATGCTTGGTGGATGACAAACCAGACATGTAATCCATGGATATGGATTCCTAGAGCTTCTCAGAAATAGGAAGAGGGGTGTATAAGCCTTGCTTCTTGATGGCTGGCTTGGCAATGACACAGGCAGTGGAATATCTGATATACTTGCTGACGTCCTATCGAAGTTTTGGCCATTAAAAATGTTTCTGAAGGACAACCACAGTTTTCTCTATGCCAAAATGTCCTGCCACCCGACTGTAGTGGGCTTCCCAAATCAACTTTGCACGCTCGCTTGTAGGAACACAGAGATGGCCCAGGTGGCATAAGATTCCATCATGAATGTGAAAATCAGTGATAGTGGTGCCTGTACCCAAGAGCTGATATGTGGTGGCGAATTCTGGATCTTGTTGGTAAAGTTGGGGCCATTCCGATGTTTCATGTCCACAGGAATGGAGCACAGTGGTGAGTGCAACCACAAGAGGTCCACTGAGGCAGTCAACGACACGATTGGAGATACCTGTCTTATACTTGATGTTGAGATGGAACTGCTGTAGCTAGGTGGACCACTTCTGATGGCGATCATTTTGTAATTCCCCCCATGTCTATATGAACTGCAGAGGCTTGTGATCAGTGTGTATGATTGTCTTTGTCCCCAAAATGTAATGTTTCCATTGAATACATGCTTGTATAATGGAATACATTTCCTTGTCATAGGTGGGGTATTTCTGGACAATATTAGAGAGTGTCTCACTATGGTATGCCACCGGATGCCCGTACTAAGTGAGGACTACGCCCACAACATAGTCAAGTGCATTAGTATCAATCTCAAATGGTTGTTGCAGATCGAGCAAGGAGAGTACTGGAGCTGAGCACACACGATGTTTCAGATCTTCAAATGCTCGTTTCTGCTCCTTCCCCCATACGAACTTTTCCCTACCACTTCCCTTCGTCACCTGGCTGAGGGCCCATGAAATATGGGATAATTCCAACACAAACTGTCGGTAAAAATTGGCTAGTCCCAAGAAGCTCCAAAGATCGGTCAGTGTGGTCGGGGATGGCCAATCACAAATGAATTAGATCTTAGTTGGATCAACATGTACCCCATTCTCATCAACACTGTAGCCTAGGTATTGAACCCTGTTCATGCCAAAAGAGCATTTTCCCAAGTTGGCATAAAGCTTGTGCTGCTGCAGAGTGCTCAAAACCTGCTGAATGTGCCGCATGTGCTCCTCCCACGTTCTGATGAATATGAGGATGTCATCCAAATATACCACCACAAAGGAGTTGGTGAAGGGTCTCAAGACATCATCCATCAACCTCATGAAAGTGGCTGGTGCATTTGTTAAGCCAAAGGGCATGACTAGCCATTCGTAGAGAGCTTCTTTAGACTTGAAGGCTGTCTTCCAGACATCAGTTGGGTCGATGGGAACTTGGTGGTAGCCAGACTTCAAGTCAATCTTGTTGAAGAACTTTTCCCCCTTGAGTTGGTCAAGAAGGTCACCAATCCTGGGAATGGGGTAGTAGTTTTTGACTGTGATTTTGTTTAAGGCCCTGTAATCAATGCAAAGTCGCCAAGTCCCGTCCTTCTTCTGCACCATTATAATCAGGCTTATTCAAGGGGAGGAGCTGGGTTTGATGTGCACCTTTTGAATAAGCTCTTGGATCTGATGCCTGATTTTGTCATTCTCCATCAATGAACGTCGATTGACTGGTCCATTAGGTAGAGGTGCGCCGGGGGTCAGATCAATGGGATGCCTGACTTGGCAGTGTGTCGCTACCCCTGTAGGTGAGACAAATATGTCTCTGTATTCTTCCACAATCTCGTCCACTTGCTTCTGCTTCAAAGAGAGGCGTTGTGTAGAGGTCACGGATGTGGCAACGACCTTCTGCTTACTGTGAGCATGGATCACAAAGAATACGAACTTCCTAGTTTTTGAAATGACCTTGCTGCATTGCTTAGCAGAGATTAAAGAAATAGAAGTAGGCGGTGCCACCTTTGGGATCCTGTACAATTGTCTACCCAAAGTAATAATAACACTGCGGGGTCTAGACTCATACACAACATGACGCTTCCACAAATATGGTTGTCCTAAAAGAACATCACAAACTTCAAGGGGAGCAATATCACAGAGTACCTCATCTTTGAAAGGCTTGATGCCGTAGGGCAGACGAAACTGTTGGTTGACACTGAGATCTCTTCCTTGACGAAGCCAACTGATGGTGTAGGGCTGTGGGCACAGTGTCATTGGCAGGTTCAACTTCTTGATGACCTCTGTTGAAATCAGGTTTTTCTGACTATTGCTGTCGAAAATGAAATGAATCGGAGCTCCCTTAACCCACATCTGTGAGTGAAAGAGGCGTTCCCCTTCCTCTGGTTCTTCTGGTTCACTTGGTTGGAATTTGGTGGTAGCGACTGTGGCATTGGGTTTAGCATCGATAATACGCTTCCCTCCTTCAAGATTTGACTCGGAATCAGAATCGACCTTTGACTCGAAAACCTTCATCTCGGCCACGAGGGACTGCTTGGAGCGACATTCGTCGGTATTGTGCCAATGACTTTTATGGTACTCACACCATTTTCTGTGTCCTTCTTCGTCTTCTTGTTGCCCTTCTTGTGTTGCAGCTTGGACGAATTGTCCTAAGGGTGGCCATATCGACTTGGTCCCTCCTTGTATGGGTTGGGGTTGCCTTTGCCCTGCTTCAGCTGTGAGGGGTTTGCAGATCCAAACTCTTGTCCTTTCTGCTTAAATTTCTTCTCGATCTTGACAGCATATCTATAAGCTGTGCCCAATGAGGCGATGTCCAGGAAATCCATTTCTGTTTGAATTTATCTATGCAAACAACCACGATATTTGAGCACTAGATGAAGCTCATAATCTTTGATACCCAATTTGGTGCGTAGGGTATGGAAAATGTTGGTGAAGTCTGGCCCCTTTCTTGATGTAGGGCGGTCCATCTGGTGTATTGGTCCTCGTAGCTTCCAACAGGGTAGTACTGTTCTTTAATGGCGTCCCGAAAGGCATCCCATGTAGGAGCCACAACAAAAATTGCAGATTCCTCCACGACCCTTTGCTCAGAGTAAGTATCCCACCAGTCTTTAACATGGGGAACGACCTTGAGGAGTGCAAAAGTGATCTTTTCCCTATTGGAAAAATTGTGGACTGAAAAATATCCTTCGAGCAGATTCAACCATTTATCTACAACATCTGCATCTATCAACCCTTCAAATAATGGAATATCAAAATTTACCTGTACCTTGAAGGGGGTTGCATGGCCGTTTGATGAAGATTCTTCTCCCGTGGGAAACCATTGAACGATCTGCATGAAGTTGTCCATCATTTCGTTCCTTTGTCATGCGAGGGATTCCTCGAGAAAATTTTTAATAGGATCTCTTGCTCCATCATCTTTCTTCTCGTCTCCCATGGGTTGTTGTCGGGCTTGGAACGATCGATCTGGTAATGGCTTGATTGGTTCGAGTCCCAACTTCTTGTACCCAGACATTGTCAAGGACATGCACGAAGAAAAATAAATGAAGAGCACACCACTCTGATACCACTGATCCAGATTTAGGAACAAAACTAATTGATTAACAGACTGAATATAATAAACACAAAGATAGGAAGAATAACACAAATATCCAATGAACAATATCTTCTTTTAAATAATGAATAGTTTGAAACTGTAAAACTGCAGAACTAAAACTTGCTCGAATGGTGGTAGCTATCTCTGAGAAGAGATGTGGCTGCTACGTGCATCCGTCTGAGTATAATGGATTACAATGAGGCTCCATAGGCCCTTTTCATATTACTCATGAATGCCAAAACCCTAGACATCCAAAAACCTAACCCTAGAAGGTGAAACACCAAAATTCATGTGGGCCCTATGGGTAAGTTGGTGTAATTTGGTACCTCAACTTCCTAGGGTCATAAATTTTTCATACAACCTCCGTTTTAGGCACGTGATAGCCCGTTGGAAAGGTATTTCAGAGAACTACACATTCCGCCATTTGAATTTGACTCTGTCCATAGTCTGACTATGGAGAGACAAAAAAACAATGTTTAGGGCCCCAAAAGAGCCCTGAAAGTACAAAAAGATGTGCGGACATGAAAACATACAAAATAAGCTGGTTGGATTAGGTGAGAGGCCACCCGTATCCACCTGGAGAATGTGTGAGGCGTCAGAAAGCCACAGAAGTGTAGAACTCACAATTATAAAGCAATACAAAAAGATGTGCTGAACAAAAATGGATACGAGGAGCCAGTTGGAATAGGTGGGTGGCCACCAATATCCACTTGGATCAGGTAAGATTCGAAGCTCGGAGTTGCGAAGTAATGGGAGAGGTGGATCTACGGATCTATGTGGAAAGACCTCAACCATGATATTTCAAGGAAGATAGAAGGTCGTATGTCTGGGGATGACGTGGCACATTGACGTCATTCAGGGTGATGTGGACCTGTCACCGAGATATGGACGATTCATAGACCCCTTATGCCTATTAGAGCATGACACATGTCATCCCCTAAAGATGACACATGTCAAACCTGGCCCTCACCTTATGTCAGTCTCTAGTTTCTGTCCACCTGGACAACATGGTTGGTAATGCGACCAGGACTCCGAAACTTCAGGAGTTCAGAAGATTTGGGGCGTAGTATAGTGGAGAGACGTTCAATGTCGATTGATGATCGCCGAACGCCGAAATTTTGACGTTGATCACCGATCGCCGAACACCGAACGTTCAACCTCAACGTCGAACGCCGAACGCCGAAAAAGGGACGTCCAACGTCGATTTCCGAACATCGAACGCCGATTGCCAATCGCCGAATGGCCAAGGCCACGTGGAGAGATTTCAGGACTTCGGGGAGTATGTGTGCAGTAAGAAAAGGGGCGTTCAACATTGATGTTGAAGACCTTAACTAATAACACCCAGATAACTTCGAGAGGCAATAACTTGCAAAGCAGAGCTTAGATTTTAGTGTGGTGGCGACCGTTAGGAAGCTCATGGTGAGCAGTAGCCAAGGGAGATCCCATAATTAGGATTTGAGATAGTTAGGAAAAAACAAATTATGATGTCCCACCCCTTAAAAGAGTATTTAGGGTCAGGTGTGTTACAAGAACAAGATAGGTTTAGTTCTTCAAAATGGGGAATGAATGGTTGAGGAAGCTACTTGCTGAAAATGAATTTACTCAGTGAGTAATATAAGGGACTTTCAATAGAACTATGATTGGAAAAAATAATTCTAGATGACAATTATGCATATCATATGGGGATGCTAGGTCAAAAAACCATATGCAATACATAATAATGCATATATCATAGGTTCATATGGCGATGCAAAGAATGAGAATATGGACGTATGATTTTATAGAATATGAGAGAGTCTGGAACTGGTATCAAGAATGAGCACTTGAACTTGAAGAACTGAATGTTATGTCAAGAATAAATCACAAGATGATCAAAGTCCAAGACTGAAGAATGTTAGGGTATGAGTCTGGGTGCAACCATAAAGTCTTGGGAAGCTGCTACAGGAAATCCGCTCATGTTAATTAGAGTGATTAATGGAATCGGGGCATAAGACTAGATCATACAGTGAATGAAATTGTAGTATTCCATATATAAAATAGTATGAAAAATAACAATATTTTAGCTAGAAATGGTAGAACAACAATGATATAACCATAATAATACCAGAATAACACAAGAAAGAGCAATTTGATTAATGATAGCAATGTTTGTCTCTTCGAGGGGTAAACCTCTAGCAAAGCAGAGATCTATTACAATAATTTCCAAGACAACATTTCTCATAGCCTCTACTGCTATTTATACTAAATCTATCTATTCAAAAGAACAATCTAGAGGAAGATCCTTCTAGAAGCGGAAGATTCTATTAGGTCTTCTTACATTTGACTTATTGCTAGGCCTTATTAATATTGGTCTTTATTACATGGAATTATATTATTCTACCTACATGAGGGGTTAGGGAGGTTAGGTCCCTAACTTGCCCTCCCCCTTGAAGAACAACCTTGTTCTCTAGGCTTAAGATGAGGAAATTGTTGTATAATGGTGGCCGACTTCCAGGTGGCATCTTTTGGAGTTGTATCTTTCCATTGGACTAACACTTCCTTGTTGGTGCACTGACGGAGAAGACGCTCTCACTAGGCCAAGACGACTTGTGGCTGCAACCAGATGGAACCTTCTTCATCCAACTCAGGGAGACTAGTTTGAGTTTGACACTTAGTTCCAATCTCTTTCTTTAAGAAGGAAACATGAAAAACATGATGGAGCTTCGATTGACTGGGTAGAGATAACTGATAGGCCACTGATCCCACACACTTGAGCACTGTATAAGGACCATAAAATTTGGGAGCAAGTTTCTGACCATGTTAAGCTTTGAGTGAAGTCTGCTTATACGGTTGTAGTCAAAGAAACACCTGGTCCCCTTCAACAAATTGTCGTTTGAAACGACCTTGATCTGCTTGTTGCTTCATGTGATTCTGAGCCATGAGCAAATTGTCTTTGAGGGCACGAAGAATAGCCTCTCGGATTGTAAGATTTTTTTCAACCTCCTGAACCTTCGAGATCCCTGACATATATGACATAATCGATGGGGGATTTTGGCCATAGATTGATTCAAAAGTAGTCATGCGAGTGACTGTATGGTAAGACGTGTTGTACCACTATGGGTAACCATTGAGCCCACCGATTTTGTCTCTTAGATGCAAAACACCTCAAATATGTTTCCAAACACTTGTTGACAACTTCAGTCTGGCCATCAATCTAAGGGTGATAGGCAATGCTGAGATGCAATTGGGTGCCCTGTAGCTTGAACAATTCTTGCCAAAAATTGTTGGTGAAGGTGGGATCTCTTTCAAAGACAATATAATTAGGCATGCCATGAAGCTTGAAGATATTATCCATGAATATTTGGGCCACTGTGGAGGCGGTGAATGGGTGTTGAAGAGAACAAAAATGAGCATATTTGGAGAGACGATCTACAACCACCATGATGACTGACTTATTGTCCGCTTTAGGTAAGCCCACAATGAAATCCATAGAAATATCTTGCCAAATAACAGGGGGAATCAGAAGCGGTTGGAGTGTGCCCAGAGCTTTGACATTTTCTCCCTTTTTGCGTTGATAGACCTCTCATTTAGCCACAAAGGTGCAGACATCCTATTTCATACCATCCCAGAAAAAAGAATGTTTGACCCGTTCATAGGTTTTGGTAAACTTTGAATGCCCAACTGTGGGTGAGGCATGAAGTTCAAAAATCATTGTGGATTTAAGTTGTGATTTCTTGCATAAATACAAATGACCTTTGTAGAGAAGCTCTTCATTGTTCCAAGAGTACCCTGGAGAAACTGAAGAATTGTGTTGCAATTGGTGGAGCATGCTAGAAATTTTTGGGTCTTGCAGCCATTCTTGATGAACAACTTGGATCCAATTTGGTACAATGAAGGAGAGGGAGAAAAGGGACCCGTCTTATTCATATTTTTGGGAAAGAGAATCAACCATTACATTTTCCTTTCCCTTCTTGTAAATGATCTCATAATCATATCCAAATAGCTTAGTCACCCATTTTTGTTGCGCCGATGATGAAATTCGTTGTTCCAGGAAATACTTGAGACTCTAATGATCAATTTTGATTTGGAAGCACTGACCCAATAAATAAGGACGCCAAAGATCCACAACATTCATAATAGATAACATTTCCTTTTCATAAATGGATTGGCCCAAATGTCACTTTGAAAGCTGTTTTCTAGTGAAGGCCAAAGGCCTGCCATCTTGCATGAGGACGGCCCCAATTCCTTTCCTGGAAGCATCACATTCCAATGTGAATGTCTTTGTGAAGTCTGGAAGTGCTAGGACAGGGGTTGAGCACATAGCATCTTTCAAGGGTTGGAAGGCTTGATCTGTAGCCGAAGTCCAAGTGAAAGCATTCTTTTTAAGCAGAGAAGTGAGAGGAGCTACAATTTTTCCATAAATCCGAACAAACTTCCTATAATAGTCCATTAAACTCAGAAAACCAAGCAATATATTAAGAGTTTTAGGGCGAGGCCAATCCTGCATAGATTCATTTTTCTTAGGATCCACTCAGACACCATCTTTGCCGACAATATGACCCAGGTATTCCACTTCTGAGGCACCAAAGGCACATTTAGATTGTTTGATGAAAAATTGGTTCTTAGAGAGTAGATGGAGAACTTGATTCACATGGGAGGGATGGGATGGGATGGCCAAGTTTTACTATAGATGAGAATATCATCAAAGAAAACTAAGACAAAATGATGGAGAAAAGGACGAAATACATGATTCATAAGACTTTGGAAAGTGGAGGGAGAATTATACAAGCCAAAGGGAATTATCAAGAATTCACAGTGACCCTCATGAGTTCGAAATGAAGTCTTGGGAATGTCTTCTTATTTCATATGGATCTGGTGGTAGCCAGAACGTAGATCTAGTTTGGTGAAGTACTAAGCACAACTCAATTCATCCAAGAGGTCATCAATGACATGAATGGAGAATTTGTCTTTGATTGTGAATTTGCTGAGGGCACGTAAATCATGACACATGTGCCAAGTACCTTATTTATTGAGTACCGTGACCACAGGGGAAGAATATGGGCTAGTACTGGGACGGATAACACATGCTTCTAGCAATTCACGAACAATTTTCTCAATTTCATTCTTCTGGGCAAAGGGATGACGATAAGGCCGAACATTGGGAGGTAGACTACCCAGGATGAGAGGGATGGAATTTTCATGGACTCCATGAGAAGCGGGAAGTTCTTTGGGAGTGGTAAAAACAACTTGGTGGTGGGAGAGGATAGATTGGAGGTCGGGATGCACATAAAGTGCCTCAACAACATGAATGGAGTGGAGTTGGGATATATTGCCTGAATGACATTTTTTGAGGATATTTTCCATGCGATGGGAATTGATGATCTTAGGGGAGCCTGCTGTGATGCCTTGGAACTTACACTGTTGTCGCTCCTATTGGAATTGCATGGTTAACTCCTTAAAATCCATGAGAATGGGACCTAGAGTGCGTAACCATTCGACACCAAGAACAATGTCACAACCACCCATGTCTATAACAAACATATGGGATTTTAGGTGATATTGACCAATTTAGAGTCACACATTTTTACATTGTCCCCCACATTTCATGGAACCACCATCGACAATCATGATTTGAAAATTATTGATGACACAGATGTAACAATTGACTTCTTGGGCAATGCAATGATGAAATTATGTGTGCTACCACTTTCCACAAGGATGATGAATTTCCTATTTTTTATGTAACCAATTAATTTGAGAGTCTTGGGAGCAGAGAAGCCAGTGAGGGCATTAAGTGAAATCACTAGGTCAAAGTCTGGTGGATCAGAGGCTGGGGTTAGATCAAATGGCAGTGGTAGTTCCTCCACAGGCGGAACAACAACATCTTCTTCAGAAATATCCTCAATCACAACCATACAAAGATTTTGTTCCTTACACTTGTGTCCAGGAAAATATTTGTCATCACAATTATAACAAAGACCCTTGAGTTGACGTTCAACCATTTCAGCCCTAGTTAATTTATGGATCTTGAGGGTAGTTGCAGGAGGGGCATAATTGATGGGTTTAGGGTGAGGGGGAAAGGAGGGCTTGCAGATATGGGAGGATACAATTTTTTGTGCTTCCTTGGCTCGTTGAGTAGCTTCCAACCAATTCTAGGGGCGTGCCACGAGAACATGGGCACAAATTTCATCTTTGAGGCCACTGATAAAGCATTCCCTAAAGAAATAATTTGACATGCCCTCCGTTCTGAAAACCAAGTGATCAAATGCGGAAATAAAGTCTTCCACTATCCCAGACTTCTTTACCTTGGTCAAACAACCTAAAAGGTGGGTGTCAGAGTCAAAGCGATCATAAAGTTCTGCCACAAACCGTGTCCAAGCAACATACCCTTGGTGTGCCTTTTTTTGCCATTACCACCATTGCCATTGTTATGGATCTAGATGTAGGACACCATAACGAAGCTTGACTAAATCATCAGTAATGCCATGCAAAGAGAAATAATGTTCCATTTGGGTGACCCATCCTGTGGGATCCGATCCATCAAATTTTTTCACCTCAATTTTGGGAGGGTGGAGGTCTCGAGAAAAGTGGGTAGTATGAGGACCTTGGTAATGGGAAAAGTCATGGTCATCCTAATAAGATGGTTGTTCAGAAGCGGAAGGGTGTTGAGAACGACCCATGAACTGTTCAAATGTGGCTTTGAGGTATTTGATGTGGGCACATTGTTCATGGAGGGTATGAATAGCTGAATTGATTGAGCTAAGGTTGTCATTGATATTCTTGATGTCTTCCTTGTTTTGGTGGTTGTCAATAATCAAGATATTGAGTTCTTGGTCTCAGGTGGTGTCCATTTGGAAAAATGGACAGGAAAATGGTATAGGGGAAACACAAGGGGTTTGGAGGGGTGGGTGGGACCACTAAGAAGAAGGGTTTCAAATTATAGGTACTTCTACGATAAGGGAGAAAAGGGGGATCCAATGAGATAGGGTCCAAATAAGGGTGCCGGAGAAGGGTCGGGTCCCCGATTTTTTATTTATTAAAAATGATAGGTATCACAGGAATCGGGGCGAAGAGAGGAATCTAATGTGATAGGTCCCAAATAAGTGTGCCAACGAGATCACTATACTTGTTTTTTTTACTCCCGTGGAGTTCTACTCCGACCTGAATAATACTGCAGTGACTCCGTATGGAGTTTGACTGTGGTGATCCCTAAAAATGCTGTTCAAGGCCTCAAAACGGCCCCAGAAGTTCATGACCCGAAAACTAGGAAAAAACTGCCAAACTGAGAAACTGCCAAGATGAGCCAGTTGGAATAGGTGGGTGGCCACCGATATCCACCTGGATCAATCCTCCCCCCTTAGGAAGCAATGGTATCCATTGCGTTGATTTCCCCCATCAGATGGGGAAATTTCTGCTGAATTTGGCCCCGGGTGAGCCACTTGCCTTGGTGCAAGAGCTTCCCTGCTTTGACAACCCGATAAAGCTAGATCCTCTGATGACAAGTGCCCTTGACATGTGTGTCCATGATCTAATTAGTGGATTCCTGTTCCATGCAGTCAAGGTTGAACTATGTTGCTGTCAACTATTCTGCTATCTTTGATGTGTCCAATAATGGTGGAAAATATGGTCGAAGGAGGTCCACATTAAATACTGGATGCAGGAAAAGGAAGGGGGAGTGTTGAGCTCAAAAGAATTATCACACATAGCCTTGGTGATGGTGTAAGGTCCATAGCGGAGTGGGAAAAGCTTTCGATGGGGCCCCGTAAGGTGTTCCTTCTGCAAGTGCAACCAAAATTTATCTCCCACCTGAAACTTGTGTGGCACCCGATGTTGATCATGGCGCTGCTTGTACTTGGAATTGGACTTCTGTAAAATATCATGAACCTGTTGGAATGTGTGCTAGATCCGCTCAATGAACCTGGTAGATTTTTTGACTTCAGTTTGAGCATGGGACAAGTCTTCCTAGGTGGCCACAAGGGGTAGTGCAACATCCATGGGACCCAATGGCTGAAATCCCAACCCAACCTGAAAAGGGCTGTGGACAGTTGAGTTATGTAGGGATATGTTGTAGCTATGCTGAACATAGGGAAGACTCTTATCCCATGTGCAGGGATGCTTGGAATTGTACATGCGCATGGTATGCATGATCATCCAATTGACAACCTTAATTTGACCATCCGTCAGGGGGTGGAAGGAAGTGGATTTGGTGAGCTTGGTGTCCAACAGTGACCAGAGGCTTGACCCGAATGTGCTGAGGAATCAACTGTCCCGATCTGAGACGATGGTTTGTGGTATCCCAAAATGTACCCACACTCGTTCGAAGGATGGCTTGGCAGTGGCCTCTGCTGTGATGCTCTTCTTGCAGGCGACCATAATCACCATTTTATAAAAACGATCAACCACCACAAAAACACAGTCATTTCCCCTCTTGGTTGATGGAAGGCCCGACATGTAGTCCATTGAGATGGATTCCCAGGGCCTTTTAGGAGTGGGAAGAGGGGTGTACATGCCTTGTTTCTTAATGGCTGGTTTGGAAATGGTGCAGGCAGTGCAAGACCTGATATACTTGCTGACATCCTATTGAAGTTTCGACCAATAGAAATGTTGCTGCAACACTACCACTGTCTTTTCGATGCTGAAGTGTCCTGCCACCCGATTGTAGTGGGATTCCCAAATCAACTTTGATCACTCGCTTGATGGCACGTAGATATGGACCAGATGACACAACATCCCATCCCGAAGATGGAAATTAGTGACAACTGTGTTTGCACCCAACATCTGGTAGGTGGCAGAGAAGTCAGGATCTCTCTCATAGAGTTGGGGCCACTCAAAGGTCTCTTGGCTACAGAGGTTTAGCACCATGGTGAGTGCCGCAACTGGAGGGAGACTAAGGAAATCAATGACGCGGTTGGTGATTCCTGTCTTATACTTGATTTTGAGATGGAACTGCTGCAAGTATGTGGACCACTTCTGATGGTGGTCATTTTTCAATTTTCCCTATGCCTGCATGAATTGCAACGACTTATGATCGCTATGGGCGCCTGTTTCCTTCCCGAGAATGTAATGCCTCCATTGGCGGTAGGATTTCACAATAGAGTACATTTATTTTTTGTAAGTATGGTACTTACATAGAACATCTAATAATGTATCACTATGATAGGCCACAGGGTGTCCATGCTGAGTGAGAACTGCGCCCACAACATAGTCTGAAGCATTTGTCTTGATCTCAAAGGGATGTTGCAGGTCAGGTAATGAGAGCACTGGGGCTGAGCACAAGCACTTCTTCAAATCATTGAATTCTTGTTTTTGCGATAGGCCCCACACAAACTTTGCCTTACCACCACCTCTGATTACTTGGTTGATGGCCCATGCAATATGGGAGAATCCCAACACAAACCTGCGATAGAAATTGGCAAGGCCTAAAAATATCCGAAGCTCAGTGAGTGTGGTTGGGTCTGGACAATCACGAATGACCTAGATCTTGGTGGGATCAACATGCACCCCATGCTCATCAACAATGTAGCCTAGTTACTGGCAGTTTTGACAAAATCGCCTAAAAATCGCCGAAATCGCGATTTTTTCAAGAGAACGATTTTTTAAAAAAAAATCGCTGAAAAAATCAGCCGATTATTTGGCATTTTTAGGAAAAAATCGCGGGTCGATGGGAAAAAATCGCCTGAGTGTAAAATAAAAAAAAACTGCGGGTTTAAGGGGTCCGTGAGGGTTTTTTTTTCATTTTATTTGTGCATTTAGCCAAGGAGGAGAGCCAAGCCATTCAACCAGCCAAGGAAGAGTTTGCCATTGGGATTTTGTGGATTCAAGGATCAGATTTGTGGATTTGGCATTGGAATTTTTATTCCATTTCACAGTTTTTGCATTTGGAGGTAAGTTAAAAAATTTGCCCATTATTTCTCATTTCTTCACCATAGATTTTCATAGGTTTTCAGTGGAAATGAGTTTTACATCTTCAAAATAGATTTTTGATGGATCAAAAACCATTTTTTTCCATTGTTATGTGATTTTCTTTCTTGCCATGTATGCCCAAAAACGTTTTTGGAATTTTCTTTCCCCAGGTCGATGTAAATTAGTTTAAATTTTTTTGTGTCTATTTTGGGTTCAAAACCAAGTTTGAATTGTAGATACATAATTGATTTATCTCTGATTTTTAAATTTTCATTTTTTCATCAATAACACATGCTAAAAAATGATTTTTTTTTGCCCTAGGTTCATATTTTTCCATATTAAAGATGCCAA
>ML777778.1:61178-76213 GCA_009831015.1 Picea engelmannii
GCATTTGGCCAAGTACTCGGCTATGTCTTTCTTCATTCCAGGCCAATAGAATTGTCTCCTAGTGGCCGTGATCATCTTCTGGTATCCTGGATGACCAGAATAGGGTCTTTTATGTAGTTCATCCAGTATGAACCTCTTCAAGTGGTCACAATCTGGAATATAAAATCTACTTCTGTAAGTGAGTAGACCTCCTTCAGTCATTTGGTAGCCTTCATATTTTACCCCAGTGGGCTCTTGCTGTAGGTACGAGGTCACGGTCTGGACAAATGGATCTGTCTTTTGTGCATTTCTGACTCTTTCTTTGACATCCATCTCACAGGTGCTCACTGCTGCCAGGTGAATCGTTTTCATACTTCTGCTAAGGGCATCAACCACCCTATTTTCCTTTCCTTTAATGTGTTTGATTTCGAAATCAAACTCGCTAAGGAGGGCCATCCACCTAGCTTATCTAGCATTGAGCTTTGGTTGATCAAACAGGTATTGCAATCCACAGTGATCTGTCATAAGCACAAACTTTCTTCCCAGGAGGTAATGCCTCCACATTTTCAAGGCATGCACTATGGCAGCCAGTTCTAGATCATGGGTTACATAATTGACTTCATGCTCGTTCAATTTTTGGGATTCATAGCAGATCACACTTCCTTCCTGCATAAGGAATCTTCTGAGCCCTTCCTTACAGGCATTTGTGCACACGAGGAAGTCAACTTTTGGATTGGCGATCTTCAGCACAGGTGCATGGGTCAGTAGATGTTTCAGGGTTTGAAATCTTTCTTCACACTTCTGTGTCCACAGGAATTTTGTCCCCTTCTTCTGGAGGGCAGTGATTGGACAACCAATCTTGGAGAATCCTTTTATAAATCTCCTATAGTATCCTGCTAATCCCATAAAGGATCTGATGTCCGAAACATCCTTTGGGGTAGGCCATTCCATGATAGACCTAATTTTGTCAGGGTCTACCGCTACTTCTTTGGAGAGAACATGGCCTAAGTAATGTATTTTCTTCTGGAAGAATTCACATTTGCTGAATTTGGCATAGAGCTGATGTTCTCTTAGCACTTGCAACACAAGTCTAAGATGCTCTTCATGCTCTTTTCTGTTCTTGGAGTAAATTAATATATCATCAATAAAGACAAGCACAAATTTGTCTAGGAACTTGCTGAGTACATTGTTCATCAAGCAAATAAAAGTGGTAGGGGCATTGGTCAACCCAAATGGCACCACCACAAACTCATAATGACCATACCTCGTTCGGAAAGAAGTTTTATGGATGTATTCACCCTTGATTCAGACTTGATGGTATCCTGACCTCAAATCAATCTTTGAGAAAATAGACGCACCCCGCAATTGATCGAACAGGTCATCGATCCTGGACAAGGGGTACTTGTTCTTTATGGTTACCTTATTGAGTTGCCTATAATCTATACACAGTCTAAGGGTACCATCCTTATTTTTCACGAACAAGACTTGTGCTCCCCACGGAGACACGCTGGGTCGAATATAGCCTTTATCCATCATTTCTTTTAATTGCATATTGAGTTCAACTAACTCGGGCGTGCTCATCTGGTAGGGTGTCCTAGACATCGACACCGCTCTTGGTGCAAGTTCTATCGAGAAGTCTATGTCTCTTCTCGGAGGTAAACCCTGTATCTCTTCCAGAAACACATCTCTGTATTCTCTCAGGATAGGGTGATCATCAGGGCTTGGTTTGTCACCTTTGATTGTTTTCAACACCTATATTGCATATAGGGGACATCCCTTTCGACAATACTTTCTCATTTGCAGAGCTGATATTTGTCTCACCGAGACAGGTTTTTGGATCCCTTGAAGGGTTATCTTTTTCCCTTCTTTACTTACACATTCTAAGGTTTTGTGGTAACAATCCAATTTGGCTTTATGGGTGGCTAGCCAGTCCATACCAATCAACAGATCATACGATCCCAGGGGTAATAAGTTAAGGGCTGTTTGGGTGGGGAATCTACCCAACATCAATTGGCAGGCTGGTATAACCTCTGCTACCCTTCTTTTGGTGCCAGTGGCTAATTGTACCAACCATGGTTTGGTATGTTTTTGTGGCTGTAGTTTACACTTATCAATAGCTTTAAGGGCTATATAACTCAAATTTGAACCAGGGTCAATTAAGACAGACACTAGATGGTTGGAAATCATACCTTCTATTTCCACTACTGAAGCTTGGTGGTCGACTTGGTTATTATCCAAGGTTGCATAAATTTGTGGCTCACTCCTGGCCACATTATTGACGGTAGTAGCTTCTTGGATGTTATAAATTCTCCGACTATTCTGTTGTCGGTGTGGACAATCTCTCAATAGTTGTTCTTTTCCACAACCCCAACATTTCAAAGGTTCTCTCTTTGGGTTATCAGTCTTCACTGATATGGGTCCAGAAGTTTTATTTCCACTCAAGGAGGGAAAATTCTGCTGGTGCATACTCCAGGCTGGGAAGCTCATTCTTGGGTTCTTCTTATAGTTCTTAAATCCTGGGGATTTAATTCCCCTTTTCTGAAATCTTGAACTATTCTTCTGTTTCCATCCTTCGCGAGGTTCTGCTCGATGCCCAAACTGTTCATGACAATAGGTCGCCTTTCGAATAGTGCCTTCTAGAGTCTTTGGCTCATCAAATTCAATTCAGTTCTGATAGTCCTTAGGTAGTCCACTGATGAAGCGTTGCACCTTTGCCTTTTTGCCTTTTATATAGGGTACATACCTCAACAAATTGAGGAATTTGTTGACATATTCTTCTATAGTGAGTTGTCCCAGTTTGAGTTCATAAAACTCTTTAGTCTTTTCGTCGAAATATTTTTCCGACAGATACTTCTTCCAGAAGTATTTCTCAAACCGTTCCCAAGACAGGTCCTCTTCACGAACTCCTTTCACATTCTTAAGGTCTTCCCACCATATGGAAGCCTTTCCGTTCAAGTTGAAGGTGGCCACTCGGGCCTTCATATTTTTTGAAAAGTCATGGACTCTGAAATAATTCTTTAGTCCAAGTAGCCAGGCCTCTGCTTCCTCTCCCTTCTTTATTTCACCGTCGAAGGAGGGTGGTTTGGATTTTCTGAATTATTTGAATTTACGACTTTTGGAAGACTTTTGCTTCTTCTGTTTCCTTTGGGGATAGGAACTAGTTCTGCTGCTAGAAGAGCCCTCGGAATCACCAGCTTCCTTCTTAGAGGAATCATTCGACGGTTGTCCTTTACCTCTGGGGCAGAACTTTTTCGAGGTGCTCCTCTCAGTGTGACCACTGATATGACCATGTTTTTGAGTTTCAGGTTCATGCTGCATTTATCTTTGTAGATCAGATAAACTCTGCAGTAAAACTACGTTAATTTCTGTTTATTTTTCTTGTTCTTTCATCATCCTTTCATTGTCGGCCTTACAACTTTGTAATTCGACCATGAGGCTCCTCACAGTCTCGGCTAGACTTGGAGGGATCCCTGCTGCCCTCCTTTCGTTAGACTCCTCGTCTCTATTGTGGGATCCTTCTCCCACTTCATGGTGAGTCACCATACTATGCGTTGATAATTTCCCGCGGTTGATCTTCCGCTTGTGTGAAAAAGGAAAAAAAAAATGTTGGTTGTTAGTCAATATTTATATTTATTTATAACCAGTACATAATTCATATTTTCACATGTACACACACACAATAGGGATTTTTCATTCTCAACTTCGTCTTTTAATTAGGGAGGTTAAGACAGGGGGTTACTCTTTTTTAAGAGTGTTCCGAATGGAGCTTCTGCGCAACTCGTTCATGAGCCCAAGCAGGCCAAGTGTTGTAACCATGCTCTGATACCAATTTGTCACACACCTCGCTGCGACGTAGTAGATTTTTCTCCTTTTCTCGAGGGACAGAATCCCTGAGATCCTACAGGGCTTAACACAGACTGCATACGCCACCTCTGCCTCGACAGAGTCTCTACGCAACCTCCCGGTCTTGAGGATCATTCTATTTCCTTTATGAGTCGAAATGACTTCTTTTGATTCCCAGCTGGAATCTCCTTCCAATCGATCCACAGGTCCTTTCGGAAGCTCCCCTACGTGAGCAACACTAGGCATGAGCTCCACCCTCTTTGAGCGACCACAACGCTATGACCAATGCCTAACCCCAAAAGGTACTTGTCGCAACTCGCAATCTCGCGAGTTCGCGAGTCGAAACTCTCGACTCCTCCTTTCCAATCTTGCGATACCCGAAATCACGAAATGGGTATATCTCCCTTCTGTTAGCGCCCTCCATGCGTGACCACCGGCTAGGATAAACACTAGCTCCCGTCGTAACTTGCGACTTCGCAAGTTGAAGGGTTTAACCTCTGTGCTCTTCCCGTGCGAACCTCCGAGACTTGAAAGTCAGTGAAGGTTGACCTTCCTTTCGCATTTCCCACAACTCGCCACTTCATGAGTTGTAGTGATGAGCCTTCGTGCTCTTATCTCGCGAATCCCCGAGATGCGAGAAGTCAGCGGAATGTTGACTCCTTCTCCCCAGACGATGCGTGTTCGCCTGTCAACCACGCGGGCCCCACCTTGCGGTCCTGCCACGTGTCTCTTCTCTTATGCCTCGGATCTCGACACTTCGCGACTTCTGCAGTCGAGATGAGTTCCTCTCAACCTCCGAACCCCCGAATGCGTGATATGCGATGGGGTTCCTGATCCAACGGTCCTCCCGCGACCTGGATCCAACGACTGTCTCCGCTCCTCACTATTTCGCAACTTCGCAAGTTGTGGTGTCCAACCTTGGCACCTTCCCTTCACGAAACCCTGAGAAGCAATGTTAGCTTTCCCTCAAGCATTCTCGCTACTGGCGACTTCACAAGTTGAAGGGTTGAACTCTTGTTCCCTTATCTCACGAATCCTCGAGACGCGAGAGGTCAACGTGTGTTGACTCCTTTGACTAGGTGACACGTGTTCGCCTATCTATCGCATGGGCCCACCTTGCGGTTGTACCATGTGTCCCTCGTCCCCAGCTTCGGCACTTCGCGACTTTGCTTCCCAAAGCGCTATCTCCTTTGTATCCCGACACCCGAAGTGCCGAGATCCCGAACTCCTCGCTACTCCTTATCGCAACTTGCGACTTTCGGGGAAAAAGTCTCGACCTCCTATCCGCCGATATGCCGAAATGCCGAAATTCTGACACGTCGTCAACACGGGTCCCACAACGGAACTTCCCACCTTTTTGGAGTTTCGGACTTCCTGAATCCTGATGCTAAGCTTTCGGTTCTTCAACCCACGAAACCCCGAAATACCGAGTTCCGATGCACTTCACCAATAATTGGCTCACACAAATCCTTTCGCCCCTTCGGGACTTCGCCTTTTGTGACCTCGCGAATCTTGAGGCAAGGGTTTTAACCCTTCAACTTGCGAACCCACGAAATGAGATTACGCGAGTGATCCAACGGTTCTTGTCGACTCAGATCCTACGGTCCGATTTCTCCCGAACTTAAAACTTGAAAATAGGCTTACCATAACTCCCCTGCTCCTCTACAAGATCTGACGGCTCTTGGGACTTCGCGAATTCTCCACGGAGAATTCCGACCGTCCAATGTCTCCTTGACGACTCTTGCGAAGCGAACACATAAATTCCTTCACTTCTATTTCGGGATTTCAAGAGGATCATTCTTTCTCGTACAGGGTTACTAATACTTATGCCTTCAAATCCTTTTCCAGGTTCTTGGTGAGCTTTCTAAGAAGGGTGTCTCTATGGGGAGATCTATCCAGGGTATTACCTGAGATGGATAAGGATATAGATTTCCCGAGAACAGACTTGAAGTCTGAATTAATTCAATATGTGTATAAATAACGATTTATAAAACATAAGACATACGTAGTCTTTCCATTATAAGCGTGCAACCACCATTTCTAAATCAAAACACTACACAGACAGTCTTATACGCAAACCATTCATAAAACCGCACAGACTATGAGCATACATGTCATCATATAAATTTCAAGATGCAAGATGTAAAAACACTTATAAGAAATAACACCAGATGTGATTGCAACTGCTGAGAGGGATGCTCGTTTCCACCCAACCGTAGGCTCAACGACTCCCAACGGATTTACCACTAGCCACCCCCGAGCTGAGACCATGATGCTGCGAGACTGCATCTCTGTTTGTCAGTGACCGATAATGAAGGTTACTCTCCTTCTTCTCCGCTGTCACTCACTTTGTGTTTTTCCAGAGTTCTCTTTCTTCCTTCCCTCGCGTCTGCCCTTGATCGCCCACACTTCCTGCCTTTTCTCTGTTCAACAAGGTTGCGTGTTGCATGATTTTCGTCGCAGTGGTCAGGTATGAGGACTCTACGGATGGGCGGTTCACCCCCATCCCTCATTAATCATGAGGATCCCTTTACCTACCAATCCTGATGAGTCATTTAATTCGGGGCCAACGAGCCGCTCTTGGTTCTCCAGGCCAGTGAAGTCCAAATACGGTATTGGTTTCGGTGGAAGTTAACACCACCTTTCCAGGTGCCTTCCACCACCTTTCTTCAGCCATCGTGGTCTCTTTTTCAGCACCTTCCCCTCTCAGCAGTCCTGCAATACACACACACACACACACACACACACATATTTTATTATTTACATTCATCGACCTTTTCCACAAGGTCCATTCACATCATACATTCACATTTTTGAGTTTGCCACATTTATTGGCCAGTATATTTATTTTTACAGACTAGGGGAAACAGGGTGTTATACACCTTTCCTTTATACATAAGAATTCCATCTTCTTTCAGCTCATAAAAATTAAATTTCTACTGAAAAATACCTTTCCATAATGTTTTTATTTATTTTTAAATAATGCTGATCTGAATTTGATGTTGCAACAATTTTGTCTTTCATATCTAACCTATACATGTTGATGGCTGCAATATGCACTTCATGAGCTCTCCTACTGAGTGCATGAACCACTTGATTTTCCTTTCCCTTTATATGCTTAATTTCGAAGTCATATTCACTCAGAAATTCCATCCATCTAGTTTGTCCGGCATTTAGTATTGGATATCCAAACAAATGCTTCAAAATACAGTGGTTTGTCCTTATCTCGAATTTCTTACCCATAATGTAATGCTTCCACATTTTCAATGCATGTACAATTGCTGCTAACTCCAGGTCATGTGTAGCATAATTCCTCTCATGCTCTTTTAATTTTCTAGACTCATAGCATACCACATTGTCCCTTTGGCTGAAAAATCCACTGAGTCCTTCATTGCATTCATTGGTGCACACACCAAAATCGTTGTTTGGACATGCAATCTTCAATATCAGTGCACTTGTCAATATACCCTTCAACTGTTGAAAACTCTCTTCACACTTGGAATTCCATTCAAATTTCACTCTCTTATTTTGCAAGGAAGTGATTGGACTTGCAATCCTTGAGAACCCTTTTATGAATCTTCGGTAATAACCAACAAGACCCATGGATGATATGAACTCTGTCACATTCTTTGGCACTGACCATCCTCTAATGGCCTCTATCTTCTCAGGATCAAATTCTATTCTTGCTGCTAATATTATATTCCCCAAGTAGTGAATATTCTTTTGATGAAAGATGCACTTACTTAGCTTAACATACAATCTATGCTCTCTTAAAACTTGCAACACCATTCTTAAATGTTGCTAATGTTCCTCTTCTGATTTAAAATAGACGAGCATATCATCTAAGAACACAACCACAAACTTGTCCCAGTACTCCCTAAACACTCGATTCATCAAACACATAAAATCTACCGAGGCAGTTGATAGTCCAAATGGAACTACTGTGAATTCATAATGCCCATATCTTGTTCTAAATGTTGTCTTGATGATGTTTTCTTCCTTTATCCTTACTTGACGATATCCTGATCTCAAGTCAATCTTTGAAAATATTCTCGCACCTTTTAACTGATCAAACAAATCATCAATTCTTGGCAAATGATACTTATTCTTTATGGTAACCTTATTAAGCTACCTGAAATCAATACACAACCTTAAGGTTCCATCATTCTTCTTCACAAAAAGAACCGAGGCTCCCCAAGGAGACACACTTGGGCGTATATACCCCTTCTTCAAAATTTCTTCAAGTTGCATCTGCAAGTCTTTTAGTTCTAGTGTGCCCATTCTGTAAGGTGTCTTAGACATTGGGGCAGCTCCTGGCACCAAATCAATAGAGAAATCAATGTCTCTCTTTGGTGGAAATCCTGGAATTTCTCTAAAAACATCTTCAAAATACTTCAAGACGAGATGATCTTCAATGCTTGCCACTTTTTCTTTGGCTACCTCCTCCATATGAGCTACACAAAATTGACATTCCTTCCTGAAGCTCTTCTTCAATTGCATAGCCAAAATCTCTCTAACAACTACAACTCTTGGAATGCCTTGAATCTTGCTTTGCCGCCCTTCCTCATCAAGACATGTGATTGTCTTTTTGTAACAGTCTAGGACAACATGATGTTTTTCCAACCAATCCATGCCAATTAGATAGTCATATGAACCCAACGGTATGATGTTTACATCTACCTTTGTGCTAAGTCCATTCATGTTTATTGGACAATATTTAACTAACTCATTGATTTTCCTCTTAGTCCCTGTGGCTAACTGAACTAACCAAGATTTCTTATGCTTACTTCTTTGCAAGTGAAATATTTCAACAATGTTAGCATTTATGTAACTATCTCTAGCTTCAGAATCAGTCAAAATTGCTATGGGTTGGTTTCCAATCTTACCTTCCACTTCGATCATGGGGGATTGATACTCTGCTTGCTTGTTGTCCAAGGCTGCATAAATCCTTGGCATGCTTCCTTCCATTTCTTTCACTGTTTCAGCCTCCTGAATTTTGTGGACAGTTCTCATTATTTCTCCTTTGTGAGGGTAGTCCCTATATAGGTCATTTCCCTCACATCCCCAACATTGAATAGGCTGCTGCCTTGTCCTTTTTCGAAATGAATCTGCATTCTTTTGCTCATTTTGGGCTGCCTGGCCTTGCTGATTTTCTTGGAAGTTATTTATAAAAAAGGGTGGCTTAAAACTTTTCCACCTTTGATCTTTTTTCCCTTTCATATTGTCATTCCAATCCTTTTGGAAAACTGACCTTCCTTCACTTTTCTAATAAAGGTGTATTTCTCTCCTTATGGTTTCCTCCAAGGTCTTGGGGTTGCCATATTGAATCTTGCCACTATAGAAGGAGGGTAATCCACTTAGAAACCTTTGTATTTTGACCTTCTCATCCTTGATGAAGTCAACATACTTCAACAATTCAAAGAACCTCTTCTCATATTCCTCCATTGTTATGGTTCCCAACTTGAGTTCAAAGAAATCTTTCATCTTTATCTCATGGTAATGATTAGAAAAATATTTCTCTTGGAAATATACTTTGAACTACCTCCATGAGATCCTTTTCTCATCTAGGTTCTTGACTTACTTAAGTTGATCCCACCACATGGCTGTCTTTCCTTGCAAGTGGTAGGTGGAAATTCTAGCTTCTACCTGGGATGGATAATCCTGCAACTGGAAATATTTCTTCATTTCCAAAAACCAGGCCTTTGCCTCTTTTCCTTTCCTATGTTCACCATTGAAAGTAGGTGGATTTATTTTCCCGAGTTCACCTTGAAAGATGTCTGCTTCATTCCTTCTTCTTTTCCTCCGAATAGGAGACACACTTGGGCTGCTTCCTGGCCCTAAACTTGCATGATTTATTATAGTGGTCTGCCTTGGAGAATGATGGCGCCTGATCATGCTTTCTTCTTGACCGCTTATTATTTCCATGATCATCCCTTTTGCTGTGGGATCTAGATGATGATACTTATCTAGCACTAGCTGCTTGCTTGATGCTAGAATCTTTGTTAAATTGCTTATGCAACATGTTTAAGCTCTGAAGTATCTCTTCCTAAGCCTTCATAATATTTTCATTATCATGTCTGTAGCTCTGCAATTCCCTATGCAGGATTCTCATAGTGACATACTCTTGCCTATTTCTTCTTCCATTTGACTCTGTCTCATCATTCCCCATGCTGACATGCATACCTTTGATCTCTTCCTCACTACTGTAAGATCCTTGAACACATTCCATAACTACAATCCTCATATAAGAACTAAAGTTTCTTTCTGTACCTCTGATTTTGTAAGAAATGTGCATGTAACAATTACTGTTAGAACATGCCTATTGTAAAACCTTTCATTAATTAGAATACATGTTATTTCCTCATCAATTTATGAAGGACACATTGCATCAATTCACACTATGATTCCTTAGATGCATTCCTATTTGAAACATATTTCCAATGGATATACTCATGCCCCAATCCCATCTCTGAGTTGAAAGTTATGGCTTCTTGAAAAATCCATTTTCACTACTTTCTGTGCATTCTCTACTGGTGCAATTTTATCGAAATGCCAACTTCGGTCAACTGCAGAATAAAATATGTCAGGAACTGGAGAAAATTTTATACGAGAAATAGATAATAATAACAACAAGTAATTCATAACAACTCTCTTAATTTCAATTTGATGTTCTAGTAAAAAACTACATCAATATGGAATATGCAACTTTGTCCTTTTTCACTCATTTTTTCCAGACTTAATTTTTAGAACTCACTATCTCTCAATCTGTGCACTCCTGGAATTTTTTTTCTAAACCAAAGTTGTTTTTCTTGATGATTATATAAAAATTTGACTACATAAAATTTTCCAGTTTTGTGATCTAGGGTCACTTTTCCTTCTTCGAAAATCTAAAAAATCCCCAAAAAGTGGCCCAAATAGTGGATTTTGGCCTATTTTAGTGTCCCCATTCCAATATCCATAAGATTTATTCAGTTCCTCCGTGGGTTATTTTTGTGTCTACTTTTTGGACTCTCCCCAATATTTTCAGCTTAATCTAAACTTCTGTCAATGCTCTGGACCCAAATCTTTAAAAACCACTATTTTGCAATTTATGCCAAATTCAAGTAGAATTGGACAAAGGCTCTCTGTGGATCTTTTGTATACCTCTTCTCCGCAAACAAAACCTGTAAGTTTCATCCAAATCCCATGTAATTTTATCTAGCTATGGCTAAAATAAGAAAATGGCTCGAGACTGCTGTTGTTTTTTTTTTTTTTTTTGCCCGTGTAATCTACGTCGCCAATCTCATGTCAGAAGCAATCTAGGCCATTGATCTAATCTCTATTGGCAATCGACGACTGAAATTCTCTCGCGGTGTGCAAAATGCTTCCCCAAACTATTGACCCGACCGTCGACCATCAACCCAACTCCCTGACGAATGACTTGCACACAACTCCAAACCGATCGATCTAGTCGTGGGACATTGGCGACCTTCACTGGTGAATTTAACTCTCAAAAAATTCAACCGATGCCAGACCATCGACCCATTAACGATCAACGATCCCTAATGGTTGTCAAATACACTTTCCCAAATCAATTGATTTGACCATCGACCATTAGTCACTTCTGTAGGCTGACATGGAAACTCCTGACGTGGAATGAAATGTGGATGTGGACGTGGCATAACACATGGATGATGATGTTGTCATCCTCTTTCCCCCATCGACCATAATTCTATTCTCTCGGATGATCGAACACCTTGCCGAATCGGTTGACGTGCGACCATTGCCACGTCGATCATCGACGATTTCTCTTGCTTGATTCGAACATTTCACCAAAATCGACCGACCCCCAACCATCGACGATGTTTGTTGGCGATTGAAAATACTTCGTTGGATTCTACTGACCCCCCGACCGTCGGCCATCAGCGGTCATAGATGTCTTATGGCCGACCCAAACTCTTCGTCAATTCAGCCGATTCGTCCATCGACTGTCGATGATTTATTTTGGTGGACTTTAACACTTGGAATTTTTTTGACTTTTCTCTGATTGTTCTGGACCTTCGATCTGATCCCTTTCACAACCCCCGATTTAATCTTGGTCGTTGATCTCATCAACCTTTCAAATGGAAAATTCCTTATGAATTTTTAAATTTATCATAGTGAATCTCAGTAATCAATCATGAGATCAAACACGAACTCAACCGTCGATTCTCCAAACTTCCTGTAACTCTACAAGCGACCATTAAAACTCAAATTTTGACCATTCCATGTAGAATTTCGATCTGCAACTTCACTACTATCCCCCATTAACCCTCTCAAACTGTTTGAAGTCATTACAACTTGGGATTTCACTCACGGATTTGGGGATTTCTCTCTAAAATCTCCATTTTTCCCCAAACCCGTCACAGACAAAATCTGCAATGACAAATTTCACAAATTTGCAACCATCTTGGCCCATACAAGCTCGATGTTTGAACCAGAGCTTTGATACCATAATGTAACGCCCCCAAGCCTATAAAAGTGACATTACGACGCAAAATACTCATAAAAATGGAATTTACAACTAACTAATTTAATTCTTTTACTGTTAGCCAATTTCCTGTAGCTTTCAACTACAAATTAAAATAGATTTAGCTACTGTTTACAACCATAAAATAGAATCATCTACAACATGCTAATAATCAACATGAAATGCAGCTAAACAACTCATTTCAACAACATATAAATCATTTCCAAATACACAGAGTTTATGCACAATAATTAAACACAACATCAAGGTAAAACAATTATCTTTTCACAACAATTGTGCAACCAACTTCTTGGGACAGACATTCCACCCAACCATAGATTGAATGTTCCAAATCTTAACAACCAATCACCCCTGAGCTAAGGCTAACAATCCATAAAAGATGGTGGTCTCTCACAGTCCACTCACAACTCATAAAACTCTCAACCCAACTGATATTCTCCTACAACTATCCCGATTTTCCACCAGCTCTCTTCCTCTTGACCTGTCCAATCCAAGGAATGTATCCCTTCACTGATCTCAGTCCCTCAGGTGTCCCATTCATTTATCAGGGTCTCTCTGGCATAAACAATTAGGAATCTCTCAGCTAGGAACTCAAGGGAAATTGCTGCTAGGAAAACTATCATCAAACCAACAACAAACATACACTTTCTGTTTTAGTGCAACTCACACATGAGTTCACTCTTCAGGCCTGATAACCTGTCTCTTTAATTTTCCAACTCCAATTCGCTCCAATTATGCTCCATCACGCTCTAGAATTCACCCTCCATGGATGCACCGGCTCTAAGCTCTATTTTATTCCCTCTCCTTGCTTCCCATGCATGAAACTTGACTAACTAAAATTGTTTTCCCAACCCATACAAATTTCCTCTCTTTGGCTTGCCTTTCTTGACTCACACTCTTCTCCAAGATGATTGTACACAACCCCCATGTGCCTAATAAATTTAGGATGTGACCACTGGCACCCACCCTTTTACATGTATTCAATGATTGGCTTTGGGAACACTCAATCAGAAATGGGAAGGTTCATATACAAATAACAAATTTAGGAAAATGAGTTGAATTAATATACATGGGTAATCCCCCCTTGGACCCCTCTTGACCATTATCCTAGAAAATTCCCCCTCTTGTGGATTAATTCAACCCCCATATCTTGTCCATGTCCCCTTAGCAGATGACATCACATTTTATTATTAAAACATTGAAATACAATTCACATATATTACATTGCTTGGGCAATAACCACACATTATATCTACATAAGCATCAATTAAATCGGGGATTATAGTGGGGATGTTGCAGACCTGAACACATCATAACTTCATAGATTAAGATCATTAATTTAAAATTCATAATAAATTAACTTAGTCGCATTTTACCCAAATGTGTACATGACTTCCACAGTCATTTATGATCTGAGAATCCATATCGACAAAGTAACTAAGTTCCCTGCCACATCTTATTCATTACAAAGTTAATCATACATAATCATGAAAATCGTGTTTCATCAACTAGATCATAATCAACCTATATGTTCCACACAACAATGATCAAGATCATAATCAATCATCTATTCCACACAACAATGATCAAGACTGATTTGAAATTTAACTTGATCTAAAATTCAAGATCTTTTAACCATTATTTGCATGTGAATTTTTAACTGTTAACCACCTTTGTAAATGCAAAATTAAAGAACATTCATCTAACACATGAGTACATACACATGTAAGCAAACCATCTATGAACAAGAATTGGTAACGGAGTTCACCAGACCCCCTGGCTACATCTCCGGGCCATTTTCCAAATGGGAAGGCCGATAGATTAAGTATTCAAATGCTTACAAAGTGACTTCTGATTTCTCTCTGTCATATATAGTAACAGACTTCAACAACAACTGCTAGATGAAATTATGAGACTTTTAATTATGAACATGAATACCTTTCTGTATATCTGAAAGATTATGTGAGCACTTTTCTGTCTGGATGCCTGAATGAAAAAACTGAAGATGGATCTAGAATCCTTGCGAAAAACCGAGACTGTTGAGTATAAACTCGATATATTTCAGAAATTGGACTCAGAATGCCCTTCTTGGCACAATTCCCAAAATCTGCCTCTGATTTGTACAATCCGTACGACCTCGAGATGCGTGCAAACTCAGAACCACCTCGATCTACGTGCAAAACCACCTCAATCTACGTGCAAATTCACCTCGGACTGCATGCAAATCCACCTCGATCACTGTGCAGAACCACCTCGGGCTGCATGCTAGTGTCTGCCTGCATTAAAACCCACACCTCGGGATTCATGCCCATGCCTCATTTAAATAATGAAGAAAAAACAATGGTTTTTAGGGAGGTGCGAGCTATGGGCCACGTGCCCTCCAAAATCCCCCAAATCTTGGCAATTTTTAAGGTTATCGCGCCATCTCTTGCCACGTCTCATGGCAGTGGCGCATTGGTAGTTGTGGTGGTTAGGGGGGCGGAAGTCCCGGGGTCAAACCCACGGGCTTCTCCTCCCACCGCATATGTGATTTTAATATATGATATGGCATATAGTTTGGCTTGGCGCGATTTATATGTTTGGATTTTGGGTTATAACATATGGTTTTTGTTATATCATATGGTTGAACTTTGGCGCGATTTATATGGTTGGTTTTTGGGTTATAACATATGGTTTTTATATAACATTTAAATACCAAGGGGGG
>ML777778.1:97822-111688 GCA_009831015.1 Picea engelmannii
GAGAGAGAGATTTATCTAGTGTTTAGATGAATGTGCACATGATCCTATTCCTAATAATGTGCACACATTTTAGGAATTCCCATGCACTTTAGGAATCGTGCACGTTCCTAAAGTGCACGTGTGTTATTTTTATTTCATTTTTTTTTCTTCGGGTGGGAGTGAAAATACAATGTACATGTTCGCTGAGTTGGTTGCCTCGAATTTAGGTTCAGGATGAAAAACCTAGTGACTTGATTTGCAAATACATAAAAATCTCCATTTTTATGAATGTTGGAAGATTGGTTGTTGTCATTGATTTCAACCCTAGTCATTGGTTGTAGTCATTGATTTCAACCCTAGCCATTGGATTTTGGACCCCACAGTTGATCAAAGTAGATAGACATGAAGGAAATTACACATGCAAATAAAACACCCATGGATGAATAGTATAAGTCATGCCACTTTTGGTGGTATGTGGCACATCACGTGGATCCTCATGATTGAGGGGAAATGAAGTTTTGAAGATGACAATGTGAATTGAATCAAAAACTACATGTCAGCCTTAATGTTAAAAGGTAGTGACATAAAGGGTATAAATACATCTCATTATGAATTTACCTCCTTGGTTTGGGAGATCCACCAGCTTTAACTTGTCTATAATTTCCTTGAACAATTTAGTCTCTGCATCCAATTTCCTTACCCCTCATTTCTTCTCATCCAGTGACTTGATGAGGTTGAAGTCTCTCCCTATAATATACTATTGGTCTTGCAAATGAATTCCCACTTGTTCCAAAGATTCTAGGAAGCTTATTTTTGCTTCCTAGTTTGGGGGGCCATAAGCATTCAAGATGTACCCCTGATCTCTCGAACACATCTTATGAAAGTGAACGGACATGATTCTAGGACATTGTAACACTCTCCACCTTGAAGTAATCTGGATTCCAGAGGATTGCCAACCCCCTAGAGGCCCCTTCCACTCCGATACATTCCAATTTACTATTCTTCCACACTTTTTTGGGTATCTTTTTCGTTGTTTCTCTATCGCACTTAGTTTCTTGTAGCGGTATGAAGTCTACCTTTTCTTGGGTTAGTTTTTTCTTTAGAATTATGTGTTTATATGTTGCATTTAAGTATCACATATTCCATGACAGTACCTTCATCATTAACATTGGGTTGAGAGGAGAAGTACTTATCTGGGAGGCCCAAGACTTGGACAAAATGTATCAGTAGGGCACCTGTTTCCTCCAGAACTTGCTTGTGTGGTTTTCGGCCTCTTGTTTTTTCCTCCCCGTTGGATTTTTTTTTGTTTTTTTAGAGGATTTATCTTGATTCCCAAGTTACTTGTTGATGGTGTTATCACATAAGGTTTTCAAGGGCCATAGGTATGTGTCGATATACCCGAATTTGTAGTCTTTCTCTGTCTCTATCCTTTTCAAAGACCAAATATTAATTCCCCCCTCCCTTCATCTTGTAAATTGTTCTCTATTTTCCCTTGTTCGTTTGTGCGCCCTGGTTTTCCTTAAATATCTTACCTGAGTGAAATCTTGGCCCCAAGCCCCTCTATTTTTCTCCAAGGATGAACACTCGTCTCCTTTTTCAGTCACTGGTCTCCCTATTTTCCTAGCCCATAGCCAGTCGCCCAAATCGTTGTTCATGCAGGCCGCAACCATGGACACAAAGGGAGACATTCAAAGTAGCCCATTTCGAGCTTAAAAGCAGTAGAAAGTTGTAATCCTTCAGTGGCAGAGATTCCAGGAACAATCCAGATCAACGCCCCATGAGCATCCGAAAGTCCAAAGTTGCGCAAAGTATAGCGCCAAAGAAAAAGTTCTGAAGTCCCCAAATCCCTGAAGTAAGAATGAACCATTGATATTGAAGGGAGCACGTGGCGTATGATCCAAGTGTTCAGGGAAATAAGCTTCAGGAGTTTTGAAGTGGGAAGTGTGTAAAAATTCTGAAGGGCCAAAGCCTGAAGTCCTGAAGTGAATCTGGATCATCCGTCAGTAGGGACACACAGCAACCAATCTCTCACTTCAAGAGTTTTCCTCGAGAAACTCTTCATGTTTCACATTCAAAAGCGCATGGAAGAGGATGAGGTTTGAGATTTGATTTTACCAGAGCCCGAAGACCCGAAGTAGCTCTCGATCGTTGATCGAGAAGGGAGAAGAAGGGCCATCGATATGGTTGAAGAGGTCAAAGTCCTGAAGCAAGAGCAGAGCCATTGATTGAAGCAGACACGTGTCAATAGATCGACAACTCTAGGTAAATCACAGAAGGTAAGCGGGATTTGATTTTTGATTTTCCCAGAGCCCGAAGACCCGAAGTAGATCTCGGCCATCCAAATACATGAGACACACGTCATCAGATCCATGAATCCGGGTAAAATCCCTCGGAAGCACAGGTTTGAGTTTTTTTTTTCCCGAAGCCTGGAGACGTTGATCTCAGAAGGGCCACGCGTCATCAGACCCGGGGCTCCAGATAAAAGCATTCGAAGGCAGAGGAGGTTTGAGATTTGATTTTCTCGGAGTCCAGAGACCCGAAGAAAATATCAACCGTTGATTTGGAGGAGGTAAATCTGATATGTTGATGTGATATTGTTCAACGTCAAAAGTAGTGCCCTCCCCTCCCAAGGCACAATTTGGCAGATCCTAAATTTGGCAGGTAGTTAAGCTTGGTAGTAGCACTAAATCTAGTAGGTGTGCCCAGATCTCAGATCAAAACCAGATCTGTAGCCACAGTTCCTTGTGGGGACACAACATGCTCGGGCAATAATTTTTGTGAGCGGTCCTGCAATTGAAACCATGGTAAGGAAAAAGTAATACATGGTGGAAGATGGTGAATTGCGGGCTCAAAAGCGGTGTAATTTCAAGCTATTTTTGATGGCCCTGCAATTACGTGCTCATATAGCATTCTATCCAAGAGCAGCATGTGGACGCTCCCTGAGGTTTAAGTCTCGTTGAGTCTCCGAGGAAAATCATTTAATGGAAGGTAGGTCGGGTGGTTGAAAACTCGACTCACTCAGTAATTAGAAGTATGGAGGAGCTGACCGTGGAAAACATAGCTGTCATCCCGAGGTACCCCCATGGATGAATTTTTCTGTAGGCCCATGCCGATCTGAGCTCGCATTTGATAGAGGGATGCACACTTAGTATGACAGAAGAAAGCACGGATGAAAGGATTTGAATGTAGTAGCTAGGTCACACCTGTGGTAGTAGTGGAATGGTCTGAGTATAAATAGGTAGTTTTGATATTTTGTTAAGGTCGTCAACTGGTTGAGCATAGCTCCCTATTTTGTAATGTTTTGATGCCCAAACTGTTCTCTGGTTATGTATCAGATTTGAGACTTTCAAATTAATACAAGTCAACCTCTTTTCATCTCTTTGTAAAAACTGTGCTAAAACACTCGGGCATGGAGGATCCAGTCGAGGGTTGTTATGTTGTTGTAATGTAGGTTTGATTGCAACGGTATCGTGACCAGTTTTAGTCAGCTTCCTTGTGATCGTTTCCCCTCTTACACTAAATGGCTCAGGCATGGAGGATCCAGTCGATTTGTTGTAGCTGCATGGTGGTGTAGGTTTGATCATTGTGCTGTTGTGACTGTGTTGTTTGGACATATTTCAGTGTTTGAAGCTTGAGCTTAAGAGTGATATTGAGTCTGAGTTTTTCTTCTCCAAGCTGTTTGAAGGCCTGATTCCCCTAACAATCTTGTCTACCTTTCTTTCTAAGTCTTCCCTCTTCTCACACTTAAATTCAATTCACTGACTGAAGTTAGTTTTGGCCCTCCCTTCCCTGTGCATTACTTGTCCAGTTTTGTGTTGAAATCATTCCTGTATTGAGTTTTCCCCATTTTACCTCCACTCACATAAATCAAACATCCACCAAACATTTTGATGGGTATTGGGCTTATCCTCCCACAATCTGAGGGTGACTTTCAGTGCTAACATTCATGGTGTCGTTGTTGGGGAACGAATTGAAGACATTTCCCTGGGATAGAACGACAAAGATCTTCTGATTATGAAGGTGCATCAGATATCAGAACCATTGAAGATTGCAACTTGCAACCAATGACTCCACTATTTCAGTTGTGGCTCTGAAAGGAAGACACATGAGGTCTACTCCACAACTGCCTCTAGCAACACCTGAAGTTGACCTAGAGAAGATTATCCAGAAAGGAAATCTTTCTCAAAGAAGGCTTTTAGCTGCTTTCTTAGATTGAAAAGTTCCCCGGGAGAACGATAATGATCAGATCTAGTCTTTGATGGTGAACAAAGGCCAAACACTTTCAGAAAACAACTAATTCACTTGGTGACTCCATGATTAAATAATCGATTGGCGACTCCACTAGTTTGACATGGACAAAATCTTGGCTCAGAGGTTTGCTCCTTTTAATTTCTCTATTGTTCCTGGTTTTCCAAATGTTTTTCCTACTATGGATCGGTGGGTTGAATTTTTTCCCATATTTAGAGAACACAGAGATGAAAACCCTACCGAGCATCTTCGTGAGTTTCATGAAATCATGCATCAGTGGGAGATACATCATGAGGATGTATTAATGAAGATGTTCATGTTCTCATTAGACGGGGATGCTTGTGAGTGGTATCAATCCTTGCCCTTGTGATCTGAAAATAGTGGGCTGATTTGTTATTCTATGCAAGCACCCTCTACTTCATTAAAATAAAACTTTTCAGGACCTTGCTCAATGTGTTAAAATATGCAAGATAGATTATGTGCCAAGTTTATGCATCTTCTTTTAAATGTTCATGTGTGAGGATTTTTTTCTTTAAATGGTTAAATATGTGTTTTAAATAAATACACAACAAACATGACTTGCAGCAAATATAACCAACAAACTCACAACAATAACAAGATGATAAAGGAGTTCACCCCTCTCTGGGCTACATCTCCTTGAGCCTCCATCAATGGACTTGGCTCTTTGGGATTAATTTGTCAAAGATTCTTTTACAAGCTGCTTCTCAACTCCAATGGAAATACTGACTGTACCATTGGGTTCAGAATACATAAAAACCCCAAAAATGACTAATAGAACTCTAAAAGCGGATCATGATTCATCCGGGCATGACCTCTTCTACATGTGGCCTTGAGCTTCCCTGTGGAAAAAAAAAAACCTATAAAAGTCCTCAAATGGATCTAAAACCTATCCCAATGTGTTCAAAGCATAACAATCAGCCAAAAACGACTATTCAGTCACAAAAAACAGACTTTGGCTCATCTGAGCATGACCTCAATCAATGAGGGCTTTAGGCTCCCCGGAGCTTCCTGAAACTTCAATGGTGAAAAAATTGCAAAAGAAGTCTTCAAATGTCTTTGAAAATAGTGCCAATGGATTCAGAAAGTACAAAAACCCCTAGCTGGGCTTTTTTGGCACCTCATTTTGCCAAAAAATGAAGAAGATAGGCCTCCTGCCATTTTCCTCCTTCAAGCTTACTATCTTTGGTTCGCCAAAACGCACCTCTGTACGCCCAACCTAGCTCACACGCTCAAAATCGTGCTAAAACATAGCACCAATGCATAACCATAAAATGGGTGAAACTGTAGGATGGTTAGGACACGCCTAGCCCCTAACCACCAAGACTGTGGTCATGTGGGTCACCATGTGACCTCACGCAAATACAAAAAGGGCTGAGTTTTTAAAACCAATGGTTAAGCACCAAGTGTTAAAAACACGCACACATATGGTCATATGGTGGCACCTGAAACCAAGGGCTAACTCCGTTTGAAATAGGCACGCATTCACCGTGTGACAAAGGGTCATATGGTCATATGTGTGTGACTGGGGGCTGGGGCTAAGCCCTAGCCCGAACGCGCCCCAACTCAACACATAATCAAATTTAAATATAAATGAAATCATATATATAACAAGTAACATTGTGTGGCATGCCATTCGGGCATCCTTTTCCAAGTCATTGCATGCGCATGGAGGTCGAGTCCGGTGGACTCCATAAAATTTTAAACAACCAAACCAATAACAGGGTGCCACGTGGCAGCCCACGACTGGGCCACATGGCACCAAACCACTTGACCAAAAAGATGCCACGTGTCAAAAATTGTTTCATCCGCATTTGCCAATAAATGAATTCCACATCACCAACTACCACCTCAACGTATGGTCATGCCACGTCATCGTATGGTCCTGCCATGTCAGCATCCCTACGGACTGTACAATCAACACATTTTTTTTGCTTGTTTGACGATTCGAACAGATCGCAATATCTCACTCATCCGACGTCCATTTGAACCCAAATGAGTTGTGTTGGGTTCTTGATGACGAGGGCTACGCACCCGTTCGTTTTGAGGAAATTCTGAGAACTTTGATTTTTGAGCAAAATTTTGACACCTGGTCCAAATTCTGATCACGCCTTCCCACTAAAAGGATTTTGGACCCACAAAAGCTTATGATTATTTGCCTGAGATTCAATACTCTTCTGCTTCCAATTTCTATCAACTGATTCTACTTGAAAAGTCTTTTTGACAATCACCTCAAAACAATCCGCTCTACAATGGTTGCAAAACTTCCCTGCGACATCTCGTCACAAACCAAGAAAACCATCAATCTTGAAATTTTTTTTATACAAGACTAAAAATGATGCCAACAAAGTCTTTTTCTCTTCAAGCAAACGGTCACATCTTGTACTTCATCAAAGCACATGGTGTTTTCCTGCATCTCGGTGTACTCAAAATTGACTTACAAGCCAACAAACACCATCGACTAAACATAAGTCGAAAAACATGATCGACACAACATAGTCATCAAGACAACATCGACACAAGTCGAGACTCATTTGAAACATAATGACCTTCCCAAAATGACAAGTCGACATTCATGATACACAATCATGTTACAATAATGAGTCATTCATGATGAACTATCACTAGTTCACTGTTTACACACACGAAAACAAATGCATGTGCATAGCTCTTCAACTCTCCTTCAAGTACAAACATAAGTACATAAACCCAAAAACATGTGGGTACATAAGAGATGAATATGAAAAAGATATATGGCTGTAATGAGTGAGCATCATACCCCTCTTTTACATCCTCCTGGCGAAGTTGTGCAACAAACAAGAATTCCTTCAAACGAATTGCATTCACATGCAACTTGCATCATACAAGTTGTGATAAACTGGTGCAACTTGTCATACTCTCAACATAAATGCATACATAAGGCTGAAATATGCATCTACAACAGAAAAATGCAAGCCTTACTTGCTCAAGAAATTCAACCATTTCTTACCAAGCCAACTCAATGGTGAATTCTTCTACTGAAAATCGTCTTTTTGTGAATCATCTTGACACACATCGATGATGGAATCTCCTCTTCCATTCTTGCCAATCTCTTTATCCATCTGCTTCTTGTGCCGTGGATGAGTGGTTGGATGCAATGTCCAACATTGGTCAACAAGATGACCCCTCTTCTGGCAATGAGTGCAAATCTTTTGCATCCTCTTTTCAAGTTGTCTTTGCTTGGAAGGTTTCCTAAAAGTGGTCAATCTTTTCCAACATTTTGAAATATGATGGTTATATAAACCACAATATGTACAGGGACTTTTTCTTCCATTTTTACATGCAAATTTATCATGCTTAACATAATCAAAAGCAACTGAATGATAGGCAGAATTATACCTTGAACATTCACCTTTATCGCCTCTTTGAGGAGGTGAATTTGAAGAGTTACAGGATCTCCTTTGAAGACCAACAAATCTGTTCTTGTCCTCATGACTGTCACAACTCTCTTGTTTCATACATTTGCATTCATCTTGAAAACAAGCTTTGCATGCTTGAGGGATTGAACTTGCAACAAAAGTTGTTCATGGAACTTTTTCCCTTGTCTCCTCAACTTTGGAATATGCTCCATCTTTTTGTTCATATCCAAGACCACAATACTTGGGCCTCTCTTCAACAACAATAGGCTCAACAATGCCTTGTGCATGCTTGCCTAATCCTTTACTTCATAGCCCATTTTTAACAATAACTTGGACTCTATTCCTCTTGTGTGATTTTCAAAAACACCAAAGCATTCATCTTGAGAGGAATTTGAAGATAAACTAACATTACATACCTCATGTTCATGCATGTACTTGGTAAGGGTTTCCTTTGCCTCATGGAGTTGAGTCTCCATCTCATGCAACTTTTCAAGAAGCTGGTCTTTCTCCTCCTTCATGGCCATCAACTGCTCTTCAAGAGAAATCCTCTCTTCTCTATCTTCCCACAACTCTTGTACCATATCTCTCATGGTTACAAACTCCTTCAACATCTCTTTGTCAAAGAACTTGGATAATGAAGATGTGTGAGAACTACCAATGTTTGAAGCTTCCTCCATCCTTGCAAGATATAAAACTTCAACACAAAACTTGCACAATAATACCAACAGATAAAACTCTAGCTATCAATGGCAATCACATGAGAAAAACAAACTATGCTTTGATACCACCTGATCTAAAAATAGTGGGTTGACTTGTTATGCTATGCAAGCACCCTCTACTTCATTAAAATAAAACTTTTCAGGACCTTGCTCAATGTGTTAAAACATGCAAGATAGATTATGTGCCAAGTTTATGCATCTTCTTTTAAATGTTCATGTGTGAGGAATTTTTTCTTTAAATGGTTAAATATTTTTTTTAAACAAATACACAACAAACATGACTTGCAACAAATATAACCAACAAACTCACAACAATAACAAGATGATAAAGGAGTTCACCCCTCTCTGAGCTACATCTCCTTGAGCCTCCATCAATGGACTCGGCTCTTTGGGATTAATTTGTCAAAGATTCTTTTACAAGCCGCTACTCAACTCCAATGGAAATACTAACTGTTCCATTGGGTTCATAATACATAAAAACCCCAAAAATGACTAATAGAACTCTGAAAACGGATCATGGCTCATCCGAGCATGACCTCTTCTACATGTGGCCTTGAGCTTTCCTGAGCTTCCCTATGGAAAAAAACACCTGTAAAAGTCCTCAAATGGATCTGAAACATATCCCAATGTGTTTAGAGCATAACAATTAGCCAAAAATGACTATTCAGTCACATAAAACAGACTTTGGCTCATCTGAGCATGACCTCAATCAATGAGGGCTTCGGGCTCCCTGGAGCTTCTTGAAACTTCAATGGTGAAAAAACTACAAAAGAAGTCTTCAAATGGATTTGAAAATAGTTCCATTCATAACGTCCAAAAACCCCTAGCTGGGCTTTTTCGGCACCTCATTTGGCCAAAAATTGAAGAAGATAGGCCTCCTGCCATTTTCCTCCTTCAAGCTTGTTGTCTTTGGTTCGCCAAAACACACCTCTGTACGCCCAACCTAGCTCACGCGCTCAAAATCATGCTAAAACCTAGCACCAACGCATAACCATAAAACAGGAAAAACTGTAGGACAGTTAGGGCACGCCTAGCCCCTAACCGCCAAGACTATGGTCATGCAGGTCACCATGTGACCTCGTGCAAATACAAAAAGGGCTGAGTTTTTAAAACCAATGGTTAAGCGGCAAGTGTTAAAAACGCGCGCACATATGGTCATATGGTGGCACCCGAAACTGAGGGATAACTCCATTTGAAATAGGTGCGCATTCGTCATGTGACAAAGGGTCATATGGTCATATGTGTGCGACTGGGGGCTGGGGCTAAGCCCTAGCCCGGACGCGCCCCAACTCAACACATAATCAAATTTAAATATAAATGAAATCATATATATAAAAAGTAACGTTATGTAGCGCGTCGGTCGGGAGGCCTTTGCCAAGTCATTGCATGCATGTGGAGGTCAAGTCCGGTGGACTCCATAAAATTTTAAACAACCAAACCAATAATAGGGTGCCACGTGGCAGCCCACGACTGGGCCACGTGGCACCAAACCACTTGACCAAAAAGATGCCACGTGTCAAAAATTGATTCGTCCACATTTGCCAATAAATGAATTCCATGTCACCAACTGCCACCTCAGCGTATGATCGTGCCATGTCATCGTACATCCCTGCCACGTCAGCATTCATACGGACTATACAGTCAACACATTTTTTTTTGGCTATTTGATGATTCGAACAGATCGTGATATCTCATTCATCTGACATTCGTTTGAACCCAAATGAGTTGCATTGGGTTCGTGATGATGAGGGCTATGCACCCGTTCGTTTTGAGGCAATTTCGAGAACTTTGATTTTTGAGCAAAATTTTGACCCCTGGTCCAGATTCTGATCACCCTGCTAGCATCTCTTCTCTGAGAGAGTTTCATGCAACTTTCAATACTCAATGTCAAAAGTTTTATTCCTCTAGGTTAATTCGTCATAGTTGTTGTGAGGAATATAGAGATGGTGTTTAGGACATAGTTCGTTCTTGCGAAAGTTGTGAGAATGAAGGATATACCCGGGAGGATTTGATAGAGCTAGTAAAATCTTTTTCTGCAAGAATAGAGGGATTGGAGGTAGATTTCACTTGATACTCTTATGGGGAAAATGCAGAGGATATTCTGGTCCTTGAAACATATGTTCATGGAATCCCTGCTTATGATGAAGAAGTGATGTCGGATACTAACCAAGAACAAACAACTTTTGATGGATATCCTAGCAAAGATGACGAAGATCAAAGCTCTTACATGGTTCCTATTTATAGTGATCGTGAAACTGATCCCGGGGAGAGCCATGAAGGAGAAAAGGAGGAGCCACATCTCTCAGATATATTGGCTCATAATTTTTTCCCTTTCAATTTCTTAGCCATATCTGGTTATCCACATCCAGTGCTGTCTATAAACGAATGGGATGATTATCTTCCAAGATTCAGAGGAAGCAAGCATGACCATCCTGGTGAGCACTTATTAAAATTTCATGTATGCATGCTTGAACATGGATTCTTTCATGAGGATGTCTGGATCAATATGTTCAGTTTTTCTTTAGAAGAAGACACTCTTGGATGGTGTCTATCTCTCCTTGCTGCTAGTATCCATTCTTTGAAGGCTTTTCACGATGCTTTTAATTCGTATTACAGGAAGATTTACCCGACTCATCTTATTTTTGATGACTGTTGTAAGAGGTTTTCACTCCACATTCTGTAGACAATAGAGTGTTCCTCGTGTGATGAGTCTGGTGAAGATCTGATTGAGAGAGAAAGCAAGGATAAAAGTGAGTATTTTGCAAATACAGATGAAATTTTTTCTCTCTCTATTTCCCAAGAAGAAGTCCTTCCAGATATGATTGATGATAGCGCTGATGATGGCATAACTATGGATGCATTATTTGTTGGCAAATGTTTAACAGGTAGCGTATGCTTGTCATTGATGGCAAGTACAACAGTGAAGATGGCATGAGTATAGGAAGAATGTAACAGACGGGCATTAGAAGCAGTTTGGGAAGACACTGCAAAGGATGGTTGACATGCTTTATAGGCAGTATGTGCTTGTCATTGATGGCAGGATCAGAGTGTGCATCGATGAAAAAACAGGAACAACGTAAGCTCAGGTGGAATTAGTGCAGAGTCAAATGCAGTGCGTAGGTGTGCACCGGGGATGATGTTAACTCATGGCTAAAGCTCAAGGGAGATAGCGTACTTAGGATCAGAGGCGAATCAAAGGTCGAGGCCTTTGACACCTAGAAATTCTTCCAAGTAAGAAGGATGTGTAAGCTTGGAGGAGAAGCGTTGGTGATCGTTGGATCCCATCCCAAATTCCCGATGACCATCAGATCTCAATGTAGACAAGAGGAGTGTGCAGATATGGAGGATAGATCTCGAGTGTTAGATCCAAGCGCATGGTTCAACCACCGTTGGATCGACCACATTCTTTAAAGTGCAAGGAGTAGAGGGCTCACAAAATCCCGAAAGAAGGAGGACCATCCATCTTCAGGCAGGACACATGGGGATAGATCATTAGTTCGCTAACTAGAGAGTCAAAGGAATGATGTTCCCTAACCTCTCGAAATAGCGATTTAATCTCAGCTGTCAGATTAAGGTGGAATTTGGACTGTTGATTCCAGTCCATGTCAGAGTTTCGAGGATCGAGAGTTGGAGATGTCAAGTAATATCATCCACAGAAATCCCAATTTCGCGATATGCAAAATCGCGACTTAATCGCAGCCGTTGAATCAAGATCAGATCTGGACCATTGATCCAAATCCATATCGGAGTTTCGCGAATCGCGACATGGAGAGGGAAAAGAAACAATGCAACAAGAATTGTGAAATCGTGATTTAATCATAGCCATTGAATCAAGGTCTGATCTGGACCATTGATCTCAGTCCATTTCGGAGTTTCGCAGATCGAGAGTTGAAGATGTCAAAGAATAATAACCACAAGAATCTCGAAATTGCGATATGCGATATTGCGATTTAATCGCAGCCGTCAGATCAATATGTGATTTGGACCGTCGATCCGACTCACGTCAGCATACCACATCAGCTAGGAACACGTGGCACAACCAGGTAATGACAAGTGTCAGACTGATTCAACATTTCAGGCACATGTAAGTCACGAATCAGAGTGACATGTGGCAGTATTCAACACGTGTCAATCCATGTGTGATGTCAGCAGATTTACACCACTTCAGAGTTTCAGAAATCGGGAGATGGACAGATGTCGGAGGACAACGAGGGGCTAAAGGGAACGAGCCTTGTCGCACGGTCAGGTGGAGAATAGATGGCAGGTGGGGAGGAGAATGATACAAAAGGTGACACGATAGAAATGGGGCCCTTCGTCAATACCCCACCATTCCGGACCCCCCCCCTTTAATTAAAGGCAGGATGGCAAAGGGGGTCCGGAATCGCTTGAGTGTCGTTGATCTGGGTGCTCTAATCCTGGCCGCTTGAGAGATGCGCGCCCAATTCTAGACCCCCATCTTCACTTAAAGGTAGAATGGCAGGGGGGCTCCGGAATCCAATCCCAACCGTAGATCTAGGAGCACAGATTCTGGCCGTCCATATTTTCTCGTTGCATATCCAAAAGGTGCATTTGCGCCCCAAACTTAGGAAGGCATAAGCTCGACTACGCCAAAGAAGACGAGGAGTCTCAACTGCCAGAGAGGTTGAGAAATCTCAGCAGAACACCCAGTGATGCTGAACGCATGGTGGAAAATGACCAGAAAAGTTGAAGAGTCATGATGATGATCAGACAGAGCACTCAAGTTGCGGAGGAATTTGGCACGGAGTGTGGATGCAGAGGCATTGTGAATATTGCATGCACAAGGAGCACAGGTACTATAAGAATGAGAAAAAAGAAGAAGAGATGGACGTTGTCGCGGTGTAGCAGAATTCAAGTGTGAACAAGGAGGCAGAGCGCAGGAGCAGAAATTCACGGTAGAGGAAGGTTGCATTGAAGGGATATGGTGCAGAGAGTATAAAAGGCAGAAGAACATAAAGTGAAAGGGGCGTGCAAAAGACACTGATGCAGACAGGGTAGAGCAGCGTAACAGAACAACAATCGGGTTGGTAAGCCATTGAATAATGTTATATCGTTGTAATAAGTTTCAGTAACAAACAATTTATTATTCAGGGTGGTTGGGTGGTGCTAGGGAGTACTGGTGTCCTCAAAGGTTCAAGTGGGTGCTTGAACACAGGGAGTTGGTGCTTCCTTATAGTTGGTGCTAGAGAAACCAGGGAGTTGGTGCTTCCTTCTAGTTGGTGCTAGAGAAACCAGGGAGTTGGTGCTTCCTTCTAGTTGGTGCTAGAGAAACCAGGGGGTTGGTGCTTCCTTCTACTGGGTGCTAGAGAAAACAGAGAGTCGGTGCTCTCAGAAAGTTGCAGCTTGCAAACACAGAGGTTGTAGCCTCACAATGAGTTGGTGCTCATATGTATGATAATGTAAAGAATGTAGATAATACTTATCATATAAAGAAAAGGAGGTTTTTACCCTGTATGGGTTTCCTCATGAATTATCTGTCTCTGTCT
>ML777778.1:128318-142253 GCA_009831015.1 Picea engelmannii
TGTGAAAAATCTAACTTTAAATGTATCAATATTGTACTCCAAAATTGCAAATTAGATTTGATATTTTCATTTTTTGAAATTGATTTCACATATTTGGACTTTGATTTGCCCTTTTTAAATTCAATTTTGGAATTTCTGTATATAATGTTGACATGAAAATTGATTTTGTACATTTAAAAATTCAACTCAGAGAAACCCCAATTTTATTGTATTTCTAAAAAAAACTTAAATTAAAATTAATTTAAATTTAATGAAATTGATGTCTTGATTTAATATTTTTCTTTTTAACCATTAATATGGTTAGTTTGTATTTCTTTTATATCATTAATAACAAATTTGAAGAATATTTAATTAGCTTATTAAAACATGTGAGAAAATCATATAAATTTATTAATATTATTTATTACATAGATTTTTTTCTATGTTAAATGTGTTACTGACTACATTTCAAAAATATATTATTAACAAAAAAAACATTTCAATGTCTACCATAAATAAAATATTTTAGTGTTCACTTTAAATAAAAGATTTTTATATTTCAATATCTATCTTAAATAAAATATTTTTAAACCCATAGGAGTACACACGCCCATACCTATTGGAGTTCACCAACCAACTTTGCGGATGTGCTAGTTATATATATATATATATATATGCCACACCCACACCCAAACCCAAGTCAAACTAATCGCCAATGGCTATGCTGATCGTGGAATATTCTCAAATAAATAGATCGCTCTTGTGATTCATGTACAGGATTAGGACGTGGGTAGAGAAGGGGTAATCCAAGAAGTGAGTAATTACTCTCATGTTATTATGCACCACAAAGATTCACAACGACAACTGCAACGACCCTTGAAATCACCAAGAGAGCACGGATCGATCGAAATAACTGCCAACTCCACACGATCAAGGAGCAGTGCGTTCTTTCAATGGCATGCCAGTTCGACCGCCTAACATGACACTCAATTCTGCGTAACATTTTGTGTCTTATCAAGATCAATGAAGGTAAAGAATCTTCAAAATCCCCTAATTGCAATATTTCAAAATATTTCAAAATGTGATGATGTTGAATATTTCTCTACAAGTGAAGAAGAAAATCTAGAGACAATATGTGTAGAATTACATGATAGTTATCCCATGGAAGAAGTAGAAGAAGAACTATCAGAGCTTAAAAGGAAAGTTGAATGGGGTCTATTTGAATAAAATTATGACCATTGTTACATAGAATATATATATCTTTCTGATAACACTAAAAGGTTTCTTAAAAGGAATCAAAGGCATATCTTGAAGTTAAAGGAAATGCTCAAGAAACAAGAAGAAAGTAAAAAGACTCAATTAGAATAAAAAGAAGAAGATATCAATAGAGTAAAGAATGAAATAGAAGAACATAAGAAGGTATATGATGAGATTAGCAAAATTCTTGAAGATAATGTCCATCTCAAGACCCAAATTGAAGAAGCCAAAAGGGTAGAGGAATTACTAAAGAATCAAGTAAATGAAAAGGAAGAGTCATGTCATAAGTTGGAAGCTGAAGTTGTTGATCTTAGAAAGAAAGTAGAGAAGTCAAAGAAGTTCTCGAATAACTCAACAATCTTGAGTGAGATCTTGGATAGTCAAAGATCACCAAATGATAAAACATGTCTTCGATACAACAAAGAAGCTACACATGTTGAATCAAGCACCTCAAAGAAGCACGAGGTAAGTCCCTCACTCCCAAAAGATGGAAATAATGTTGCAAGTCAACCATCTACAAAAGGAAAGGAAAGTCTCAAAAGAACAAAGAAATGAATACACCAAGAAGCCATCTTTACACCTCAAATAAGAGAGACACCTTCAAGATGGACACCAAAGCAAAGGTATGGAAATGTTTTCATGGTCAATGTTACTCATGTAATGAATATGGTCACAAAGCCTTGGAATGTAGATTTTATGCAAGGAAAGATAGTGTAATATTTCATAACACCCTAAGGTGTTGGAGATGTAATCAAGTAGGACATATTGCTGCTCATTGTCACACCATGAGATGCTACAATTGTAGTGGATTTGGCCACAAATCCCAGGATCGATGGAACACAAGAAGAAATTCCATGATGAGGACTTCATAAAGCATGAATAGAAGAAGGCATGAAGTTAGGAAGGAAGACATTTTTGAAAATATGGAAGCTCAAAGCTCAAGTTCTAAAAAGATAGGACACCTTCAGAAGTGGGTGAAGAAAACAAAATAGTCAGAACATAATGGCAGCCTTAAGGGAAGCTCAAGTTTGTCATCTTCAGAAGCATACGCGGGTTACAATGGTAACCGTTGCATACATACACAAGCTGACCTATGAATAGGTCGCGTACATACACAAGCTGTCTGTGTAGCAGGCCACGTATCTGTGGTAAAAGGCCTTGGGAAAAGGGCTATGCACATGAGTTGCAACATGTTATGATGGTATAACTCTATGTTGCAGGGTCTGACATGTTTGTTGTAGGTTTTCATGATTACATGTTGGCATACATAATGTTTGTATGTATGGTGGTGATATATGGTTGAGTGTTGAAAGACTATCTTAGATGCATGGACAGGTCCAAGGATCATCATAGAAAGAGCAGTTGATCTATGTTCCGGTTGAGCAGTAGGATTTGTAGTAGAAGCATATTGTAGTGGTAGCATATTTTTCATATTGCACTGAAGATAGGGGGATACATACCCATAGGGGGAGTCATTCTTCTTCCCATGATTCCGGGAGGAGAGATTTATTAGATGTAAAGATAAATACTTGAAAAAGAGACCTATACTTGGAGAAAGAGAACATAGGCATAGTTCTAGGGGGAGCGATGGTCACAGGGGGAGCATGAGATATATATCTTTAGCATTAAATCAGAGTGATATCCCTTGTTCAAAAGGGGAGAGATTATTCAGAGGAATATCAAAGGCATTCAGACAGGGGGAGTGTTGATATTATGGTAGCTGCAGGAGGTATTAATCTCCGTTTGTGACCTTTGACAAGATTAGAATATTTCAGAAGCAAGAAAAGAATTGAATATAACCCTAGAAGAGATGTCGGCTAAAGGAAATAATTAATACTAAATAATTAGCACCCAGAATGAGAAGTTGACCCAATTAGTCTGACAAAAGTAGTATAAATACAAGAGGCCAGTCTTCATTTTAGCCAGACTTCTCAGAATTATAGAAGTGCACTTGTGTGCATTGCAGAAGGCCAATTTGTGCATAAGTCTTGGGAGGAGCTACTGCCGCTAATATTGCAATCTATATTCTCGGTCTTTTTGGGTTGGAATCTCTGATCAATCTTGGTTATATTTTATTGGTACATTAGCCTTGGTTGGCTATTGATCTACTACCATAATTCTTCTCTCTGTCAAGGTCAAGGTGCTCAGGGGTGGCATTAGTGGCTATGGTTGGGTGACAATATTGCTATATTGTCTATGGTTAAATGAGCACATCCAATATTCTAATAGGTTATGGGCCCACACATCCTTCATTCAGTCTAAAAAATGGAAGAGAGCTAAGCCATAAGGATACTAAGCTCATTGAAGATCTTCCGCTAGGGTTTCTATCAAGTGCAATTACTAAAGCATTGCTGCTAGGGTTACTAACATGTGCAATTGCAGAAAACCTAAAACCTTGATCCAACACCTTATAATGGAACACCTTACTCAAGGAAAATATATTCAAGTACGTCTTAGTCTAGCACACCTCTTGGAACTCTCAGAAGGCAGAAACATCGAGGTTGAAGTTTTGGGTCAAATCTTGACCAGTCATCAGTCAACCGAAGTCATTAATGAAAAGACTAGTCATCTACACTACTCAACATTCACAGGAACACTTGAATATGACATGTGGATAATTGACAATGAAGCTTCTAAGAATATGATAGGAGATCAAACTAGACTCTCCAATCTAAATGAAAAGAAGACATCGTACAAGGTAGAGCTTGGAGACAAAAACACTTACCCAATCGAAGGAATTGGTCAAGCCTCCGTCAAGTTCAAAACATGTAACAATGTTCATTTGAGCAATGTCTTATATGTACCTGAATTAGAAAAGAATCTTGTATCCATATCTTGCCTAGAAGACAAAGGAAACATAATAGATTTTGTAGATGGAAACGTGTTATCTTTGTCTAGAGACTCCAGCATAGAGAATGCCAAAGTTATTGGAACCCTTGAAGGAAGACTATACAGACTACTAGAACGAAATGATGAAGCCCTTGTACATGATGAAGTCAATCTCAATGAACTTTGGCATAGAAGGTATGCTCATATAAACTATCAAGCATTACCCTTCCTCAAAAAGATGGTTGAAGGAATACTAGAACTACAGTCTACACATGAAGGAATTTGCAAAGGATGTTCTCTTGTCAAGAATATCAAGAAACCATTCTCAAGCAACAATAATAGATCTAAGAAAATTCTAGATCTAATACATTCAGATGTTTGTGGTCTGATTCCAGTCAAATATCTAGGAGGTTCTCTTTACTATGTAATATTCATAGATGATTACTCGAGAAAGACTTGGTTATATCTCTTGAAGACAAAGGATGAAGTATTCAACAAGTTTCAAGAATTCAAAGCAGAGATAGAGAACCTCACAAAAAGAAAATCAAGACCTTGAGAATAGATAATGGAGGAGAATATACATCCAAGGAATTCACTGCCTTTTGCAAATTGACAGGGATTAGGAGGGAGGTAACTGTTCCTCATAATCCTCAACAAAATGGTGTAGCAGAAAGGAAGAACATATTTTTCTATATCTTTGTGTTTTTCCACCACAGTTCCATCGTCTGTTTGCAAGGCCACAATACAGTTCCAACCTCTTTTCTAGAGGAGAGAGTTATGAAATAACTTGGTGTTCTTTTCTCCCTCCTGCAACCATTGAACTCTAGATTTCTGACAAATCATAATCTCTTCCTAATTGTCTCTTTCTACAATCTCCTTCTTTAGCTATTTTTCCTTTAATTTGAGCTCCTAGGAAAATACCTATAGAATTACCTGGTGTTGGAGATCGTCCATTCTTTCCTCTAGTTTTTTCCTTTCCTCTTGGATGTTTCCAAAGACTCATTATTCCATTTCCTTATGCAAGCTTTAATATATTTCAATCTTTTTTTATATTGGTACATCTCGGTATCATGGATATTTGGTTGGATATTCCACCAAATTGACATCATTGGTTGGAAGTCTGGGTGATGAAGCCAAAAATTTTCAAATATGAATGGATTTGGTCTATGGTTTGAGTACTCTTCCCAACTCACTAAGATAGGCCAATGGTCTAATCCACCAGAGGGAATGATTTATGCTACCATCCCCTAAATGGATTGGAAGAAACTTTTTGAAACCAGGTATCTATCTAGCCTTTTTCCCACCTATTTCAAACCCCCTCTTCTATTGTTCCAAGTGAACTTACCTCCTTGGGTTGGGAGATCCACCAGCTTTAACTTGTCTATAATTTCCTTGAACAATTTACTCTCTGCATCCAGTTTCCTTACCCCTCATTTCTTATCATCCAATGACTTGATGAGGTTGAAGTCTCCACCTATAATCCACTATTGGTCTTGCAAATGAATTCCCACTTGTTCCAAAGATTCTAGGAAGTTTATTTTTGCTTCCTATTTCAGGGGGCCATAAGCATTTGAGATGTTACCCTGCTCTCTCGAACATAGCTTATGAAAGTGAACAAAAATGATTCTAGGATGTTGTAACACTCTCTCCACCTTGAAGTATTTTGGATTCCAGAGGACCACCAACCCCTCAGATTCCCCTTCCACTTCGATACATTCCATTTTAATATTCTTCCACACTTTGTTGGCTATATTGTTCATTGTTTCTCTATCACACTTAGTTTCTTGTAGTAGTATGAAGTCTACTTTTTCTTGGGTTAGTTTTTTCTTCTGAATTATGTGTTTAGATGTTGCATTTAAGTCTCATATATTTGATGACAGTACCTTCATCATTGACATTTGGGTTGAGAGGAGAAGTAATTATCCGAGAGGCCCAAGACTTGGCCAGAATCTATCAACAGGGCCCCTGTTTCCTCCAGAACTTGCTTTTGTGGTTTGCAACCTCTTCTTTTTTCCTCCCCGTTGGATTTTTTTGTTTTTTTAGAGGATTTATCTGGATGCCCAACTTACTTGTTGATCTTGATGGATTATCCTGACTGTTGTTTTTATCCTTCCCTTTCTTTAATTCGTGATGAAGTTTCCGAAGTTGACCCACTTGCATGTTATTTATTTCTTGTTCCACATGAAATTTGATAAGTGCTTTGATGTACACATCTATTTCTTCCAGATCCATGTTTTGAGCTTCGTCCTCCTCCTCCACTTCTTCTTGTGATCCCTTTGTGTTTCCCATCTCCTGCATTATAATTTCCCCTTCAGAGATGGGAGTGATGCTCTTTCTTTTCTCTGTTTGGTGATGCTTTGGTGTAACGATCCTCCTTGTTACGACGACAAACCTCTTATAACAAGTGCAATTTTTTGTTTTTGTTTTGTGTGTGCGTGTGTACAAGGGTAACAAGACATTATACTCTGCTCCGCCACATGACGACGAATCATGACGCATACAACTGCAACATCAACATAAAGATCTAAGACGCACATCAACAATCTACCAGCAATGAAAACATTCAACTGACAAATAATAAGACTGACTACCCGCTCGTCCTACCCTACAATGGTTAGGACCTCCAAGACACATAAGAAATGGTCAAGCCCAGGTTCCCATCAATTTTAACCATTTAAGGTCTCAAGGCTGGTGACTGTTCTGAGGAACATGGAGGTGTCTACATCCCGCACGACACAATAAGACCAAGCCTACTAAGCCAACGATAAAAACATAACCATCAAGAACACAGTCAACAAGGTTATCTACATTAAGGCAATTTGCGATAGTGAATCATTATTAACTCATTAAATTACTCATTACAGTATTGCATGGGAGGTGTACTTTTAATCAATTTACAAGACCATGACAATTATTATAGCAAGCAGGGTAATTAACATAGTCTATTCCAACCTCCATTACGAGCCTGACTTCGCATGTCTAAAATGCATAATGACATCAAGGTAGAATCTGAACTAGTCTTAAATCCAACCCACTTGTGCAAATTTTAAATTACAAAGGTCAACAAGATACTATTTACTTCATCGTTAAAAGGACACTAAAAGCATTTGAACTTTGACTTGGCTAATTATTCAAGGATATAATTAATCTCACCAGCTTGCATAAATTATAATTTAGCCATAAATTTATTGTCAAGCCATCATACACAACCCATTTATTATCAAGGACATCGTACACAACTCAATGGGAAAGGTTAAAAATATGCCTTCATATACTTACTCATCAATCTAATCTTGATCATTAGTACAATCTAACTGGGCATTAACAGTAAACAACAACATTAATAGTATTAAAGGCATAATGCTACCAATAGAACAAATTAAGAACAACCTTAATCTCAACGTGTTGTCTAGCTAATGACCGAACTGCCAGGTAACGAATTGACTAAAAAGATTACAGGAAACTGCTGAGAAACAAAGTGTAATTAAATCTGGCTACTTTAACAAATAAAAAATCGTCACCTAAATAAGTTTCACTGCCCCAAACACATACACACAGTTAAGATTACTATATTTAAATAATTCACTGCAATAATAATGCTGCTTGCTAGCATAGCTGACAATGATGAGTAAATAAAAACATCGTCATTAGCATAAATCGAGGGAAGGGCAAACTCAACTACAGTGATTGTCGTCGTGACTTGCTAAAAGTTAGCTGGAGGGAGCTATAAGGGTTGCTAAAAGAAGAAAAAAAAGCAGGTATAGGAAACCCTTAAAACGCGGGTAAAAATATGGATTCGCTACTTCCACAGACCTCTTTCGTTCCATTAAAAATTTGGTCACTCACCTTGCACGGGTTGTTGTCAAGGTACTTACAACAATATTCACCATCCTCCTAAAAGGGCGGTCTAGAAATTGTGGTAATTTATACATTCCAGTCATCTATGCAACGACCGTCATCAAGGAACGGTGGTCTATCCGATGTGAAGTGCCGACGAACACAGGTGAATGTGGCATAACCTTCAAGTGAAAATCGTGATGGTGTACACGCTATCCCACAATACCAATCAAATTACCATATGGTTATTCAATCCCTAGTTCGAATCCCTCTGCCTTATTGTATGGTAACCAATGCAGAATTGGTGCACCCAATGTGTAGTTGAAGCCAAGAATGAAGTTTCATTGGATATGGATCCCACGACCCTGTCCCTTAACCAAATGGTTTTACCCTCGAGCTATATGCGAGAGCCACGGAAGTTGGGTTGCTGCCAACGCTGTGTATTATCACTATGGGTTGGATGTAAGGGGCAACTAGTCTCACTGTAATCTCGCTGGCCACAGAAGATGCCTCAAAACGATCTATGCCTGTTTGAAGCGATCAGTACATCCATCGTATTGCAATAGGCTAGGAACGCGACATAGAGACACAGTCATAAGGATTTATTGAGCGAAGGGTATTCACCATAAAAGGTAGCATTTAACATAAAGGGAAAAATTTCACACATCTACCAATAAAACATAAGCAGATGGACGGAAATAAAAAAAAAACGGATGAATACACAGTTAAGGGATCGGGTGCAGGACGCACAGGACATTAAGACGCAAAGAACGCGATTGTCCTAGCACTGAGACAAACTATGGCGTTTACTCAGTAGAATGAAAACATCATTAAGTCAGTTAACCAAAGCTAAATCGCGAATTTAAAGCATTCAAAAGGGGGGAAAATGCAAGGATAAGGATGTCTCAGAATTGAGTATAGATTCGTTACTCCAAGAAATTCCCCGTCCAAAACATTGTGGTCCAAATACACAAAAAGATTTTCTGTTACCGTAGGAATCGCAGGAAGCACATTCTGATTCAAATCGCTCTAAAATTTTTTCTAATAAAAATTACATTCTCTATACCAGGAAACACAGATTAATTCACGAAATTTTCTATCCCATCGCAGAGCATGAAAATTGTTGTCACAAAGAAGAGACACAAGTAGGAGTCAAACACAAACGAGGGTAGGGAGAATCAATGCAGAGATAAAACTGACCATTGAATAAAACGCTGATTTAAATTGTCCATGACTATAAAATGCAGGGTTAAACTTTATTCATCAATGCATAACAACAACGCAGATCAGAGTTAAATACTTTTTACATCTCCGGGGCACCGATATCGAAATTATGAAAACAACAAGAGAATGCAAGAGCCAAGGGATAACTTGTCGAAGGGGTCACAGGGGTTCTATCAGTCGAGGCGCTAAAATAAACAACCAGGAGGCCATATAATCCAAACGCCAAGGCCGTACTGAAGGATGTAAGTCAACAATCAACTAGGCTAAGAAAAAGGGGTCCGCTATCAATCTAAACACCCATTCCATTACAATCAATAATCAGATCCAAGCATAAATCATAATGCAACCTACTCTACAAAATAACGAGTGTACCGTTGCCTTATCACCCGCCTCGAATGATGTCGACGTGCTCCGTGCCGCTCCCGCTCGCTGACCATAGAGACTACACTGGTACCTCCCAACCAATGCTAGGGGTACTTTGCTTCCCCCTTAGCCCCCCGAGCCACAAAGGGGCCACATACTATCCAGATGGTATGTCTAGCTCCCAGCTCGCCTCACAAGGCCAAGTTACCACTCCTATCCGAGCTGGGAATCCCAACTCCCCACAAGTAAATCAGTCAAGTCACTAATCCGATAGCGTAACGTTACGCGAACCATCCATCTCCTTTCTTCCTCCTCCTTCCCCCCTTTTATAGAGTTTTAGAACTTTCAATATTTCCCTAATCTCATTTAATTTAAGTTTTAAATAAAAATCTTCTAAAAATTCTCCATCGTACAAGTGTCGATCATCCCCCACATTCCTCCAATAATTATTTTCTTTAATTTATTAAATTGTCTTAATTCCCTCACCCACCTAGAGTTACTCCTAAATTTACTCCTAGGTGTCCCTAGATTCCCTCACAGGTTTTAAAGACTTTCCCTAAAATGAAGTTGCTAATTTAGTTCAGTTTAGAAGGTTCTTAATTGCAGATTCTTTACTAAGTTGACCTCTTGCTTTTTACCATAAGTTCCCCTCTTTCCCTTTTATGTTACCTCCATCCCCTAGTTTCCTAAATTTTATAATTTCCCTCTTTCCCCTTTTTATTAGAGCTAAAAACGACAGTTGCAATTTAACCCCTTTTCCCTTTTATTATTAATTCAATATATTTTTTAAAACTATCAAAAGTTAAAGATAATTAATTTCTTCTTTATATATTTTTTATCCACCGAATTTATTTAATTTCTTACTTTCTTCATTTTACCCCAAAATTTATGAAGACCAAATTATTACGTAAGGGGTTTTCATTTTAATTTTTTTTATTATAATTTTATATAGATATTTTCTCAAGGGTAGACAAAATCTTACCCCTAGCAAAGTTTTTAGACTTAGGACTTAGATTCTGAACTGGGCAACATTTAATTAGGGGAGTTGTTTTAAAATTTCTTAAAGTGTTGATTGTCTTAGGGCCATCTAGGTTTGTTCCTTTATCATCCTCAACGTGACTTGCCCTTTAGGATGCACTACGTGCTGCAAGGGTGCCACTCACCCTTTTGTTTCTTTTGCGTGACGTGCCCTTCAGGATGCACCACATGCTCCAAGGGTGCCACTCACTTTTTGACTGATTGGTAGACATCAATAACCCCTGGAGTCAACACTTCGCCAGGTGAAATTGTGGGAGACTAAGGGCTTCTAAGAAATAAGGCCCCCGCCTTATTGCATGCCCCTTAGAATCATCGCGAGCGACTGTCGCAGTCTTCCCTCATGGCATCGTGGGTCCTCTCGAACTAGGTAATTGTTAACCTACAGTTTGAGCCATGACGAGAGTGCTAGTAGGCTGTGGCAGGGTTGCTGTCCACACCTCTCCCTCAACCTCTCTGGTAGTCATGTGTGGCCCCTTTACTCCATATGTGAGTCTGGTCGGCAAGCTATCGTCAACCTCCATCATCAACAATCATGTCAGAACATGTCCACATCATATAATCTAATCAAATGTACTAAAATCACAGTAAAACAATCAAACCCCAATATCACACTCCCTGACTCGATCCAAAGTCCAAGGGGTTCCGTTGATGCCTCTACATCCTCAAGGTCCAAAACCCTGCACACTCAGTAAAACCGATTCAATAGCACCTGTCTATGTCAGTGCGGTAAAACATCATGTCATCTACCATAACGCATCATAATCAAGGACAAATGTTTTAATATCATAATAGTCTGGATCACTTGCGAGCAAGTGTCCTCAAAGAATAAGTTTTCTTAGTGCGCCAGAGTGGGATCTTACATTTGGTATCTCCTCTGGTTTTCATGTTCCTGGGTATGACCTTTGAGCTAGTTATTCTGGGATTTGATCTAATTCTTTCCTCTTTTTTGTTTGTTGTTCCTCTATTGATAACACCTGAAAACTATTGGAATCCTTCTTTGAGGTTTCTCCCATTTGCTTGGTTCCTTTTTTCCCTTCCTTTATTTTTTTCGAGATCTTGATGAATCCATCACCATCCTTTACCTCTTTCCCTTAATTTTTTTCTATGATTACGTTTTGGGCACATTCTCTAAATAGATGGTCGTGTTCGTGGCACTTACGACACCTGAACACAATATGTTTGTAGTCTATAGTTTGGGTCCAATCCTCATCCTGAAAGGATACACTATAGATTTCAGCAAGGCTATGGTCACATTCATATAAACACATATCCTAGCATAGGACGTGTACTTAGCTACCTAAGTTATTTCTAACATCTTTACGAAGGATCCTGGATTATTTCCTATTCCCTCTAAGGTTTCAAGGTGCTATAATTCCTAAGGTAACGAGTATAATCTAAGCCAGACCGATGCTAAAGTGTAGTCCTCTTTTTCAGGGGAAAAACGCTCAGTCCGGTATCTTAGGTGTAACCTTGCAGAATTAAAAAAATATGGTCCTTCATAAAAAATTATACTCCTATCTACAGAGTACGAGAAAATTATCGTGAAAAGTACTTTTGATCCTAGTTTGACATCCATGTTTCTTTTGAATTTCCATCTCGACTGTAACCATATCATGAGAGACTTCTCCAAGGGCCAGATGCCCATAAAATTTATGATAAGCACATGGTCCTTCATATGTTGTATATACTCTCCAATTAGTGGTGATGTGGCTTCATACCTTGGGTTCTTCGCTATCTTTTCCAAACAACCATTCTTTAACCTTTTTTCCTATTTTGGATCTAACCCAGTCTTTGAGGTGGGATGCCCCATGTCCCTTCTTGACCCCGAGAGGTCCTTGGGCGTCATATAAGACCCCCCTAACAATGCTTCTTTGAACAACTTCTATTTGGCCCCTTCTTTCACTGCCCTTACCGTTGTGTCCAAATCTTGTTTCCCTACATTAGGCTCTAACGCCTTTAGCTTTTTTCCCTCCATCACTTAACTTATCATGTTACCTCAAATCCTCCACTGTCCTTCCACTTACTCTTGCATCTGAAACCTTGAAATATCACTCCACACCCTAGAGAACCCTAACCTACTCCTCCTTCCATCACTCCTCCCATCCTCAGGAGTGAAGTGACTATTGCTAAAGTGGTGAAAAATGAAATATTTTCTCCCAATCTTTGTAAATGAAGAATATAATTAGATGGTTCTAAAAGACATCTCAAAGGATGAACTACAATTAGTTATGTACAAATTCCAGAGGTACAATATCCCTTGAATATATCACTAGTCCATAATGTTTTTTCTAGTGCTCAGTGAAATAATTGAATAAGGCTTAATGAGGGTGATAAATAAGTTGAAAACATACTTGGAGGGTTTTAGCTACATTCAACACCACATTTATAGAATCATTTTCATAGTATGATGAATGAGATTCCTTTAAAATGTAAAAACCAATATTTCTATGTAATTGTATTTATAAAATAATTGCAAAGTTGACTTCAATGAGAGAAAAGGCATTGTTATCATAATCCATCTCTACTAAGAAATTTGGGTTCTTGTTAGGAATATAGATACATGAAGTAATGGGTGTAACCAATGAGGGAATACACACAACAAAGACAAAAAGGATTCCTTCTATGGTGATCAAGTTGGACTTATCCAATGCTTATGATAGGGTAGGCTAGCTATTAAAAAAGATGATGTTGATGCATCTAGCGTTCAACCTGCACTTTGTCAAATGTGTTAAGAGTTGTGTGACTTCTGTTTTATTTGTAATATTAATAAGTGGGTTGGTATTAGATTTATTTAGGCTAATAAGAGTCCTTAGACAATGATTCCCTTATTCCCCATTGATATTCCTTATTGTAGATGATGAATTGAGTAGAGATGTTATGGAGGAAAACAAAGCAAGGGATTCAAAAGACATCATAATTATGGGTGGTGTTTATTTGTATAATATTTTGTTTGTTGATGACATTATATTGTTTATTGATGGATCGAGGAGAGATTATATGAAGCTCTTGAAGTGATTTTAAACTTATATTTCACTACTGCAAGTGTATTTGTATATATGAAGAAATAGACAATATCCTTCTTTGCTTTAGATGAATATCAAGTTAGGCTTATTTCTTAGTTATTTCCATATCAACAAATTAAATTTCATAAGGGGAAAAAATAGTTAGGTTTTATCGCAATCCTAATGATTATGTTAAAAGGGATTGATAATGGCTTATTGCCAATGTAAAAAATAGAGTGTTTGTTTGGTATAATTATTTTATTTCCCAAGGAAGTAGACTCATATTAGTCAAGTATATTTTGGAGGCTATACATATTTATTGGTTTTCATCTATGTTTGTTCCTAAATGGATTCTGGAAAATATTAAGCAATTAAGCTATAGATTTGTATGGTCTAGATATAAGAA
>ML777778.1:147049-165513 GCA_009831015.1 Picea engelmannii
TTGATTATATATAATTAATTGTAATTGTTTGATAATAATATTTTAATGGACCAAGGAATTTGTTTATTCCTTAGCAAGTATATTTGAATTGTATATTTTTTTCTTAATGGTTCGAAGATATGATTTTAATGGCCTAAAAAAGGGTTGAGTGTTTGGTTGGTTGTCTTAGATATATGACAAGTTTATTTCAAGTGAGTGGCTTAGGTATAAGATTTAAGTCATTAAGTGATTGTGGTAAAATCAATGTTATATATGACAAGTTTATTTCAAGTGAGTGTTTTAAGTATAAGACTTAAGTTATTAAGTGATTGTGATAAAACAGATAAAAAATATTTAAATAGTATTTATAAATATACTATCTAAGATACTATATTATTAGTATCTTGAAGATTGCAGATTATTACGTAGTGTGCACCGATGCGTGTAAGGAGGGACTGGGAGAAGTTTTTAGCCAAGAGGGATTTGTAATTTGTTACGAGTCCCGAAAGTTGAAGGAGCATGAGAGGAATTATGCCACTCACGATTTAGAGCTGGCAGCAATCATCCACGCATTGAGGAAATGGAGACATTACCTCATGGGAAGGAGATTCGAATTGAGAATAGACCATAACGGTCTGAAGTATTTATTTGATCACCCAACTTAAATGTTAGGCAAATCAGATGACTGGAGTTTCTGTGCGAATATGACTTTGATATCAAGCATATCAAAGGGAAAGAAAATAAGGTGGCTGATGCACTCAGCAGAAAAGTGCACGAATTATATGCTACAACCATTAGCATGTACATGACTGAGATTAAAGATAGAATTTTGGAAGCTGCAAATGCTGATTTGCAGTACAGAGGTTTAGTAGTAAAGCTACAACAGCGTGAGAGACCATAGACACAGGAAAGTTACACCTTGGGAACTGATGGCTTACTTCTGTATAAAAACAGAGTGTATGTACCCAATGTCCAAGAATTGAAGCTGGCAATTCTAAAAGAAATGCATAACGTGGCTTATGCTGGACATCCTAGATATCAAAAAACTGTGGCAGTAGTCAAAAGCCATTATTTTTGGCCGGGTATGAAGAAAGAAATCGCTGAATATATTGCTAGATGTATGGAGTGCTAGAAAGTTAAGGCTGAGCATAAGCACCCAGCAGGGTTGCTGCAGCCTTTACCCATTCTTGAGTGGAAATGGGAAGTGGTGACAATGGATTTTATCATAGGATTGCCCAGAACAAGCAAGCAACATGATTCAATCATGGTGGTGGTGGACAAGCTTACAGAAGCTGCTCATTTTATTCCACTGAAAACCACTCACAAGGTAGCAGATGTTGTTGATATATTCTTAAAAGAAATGGCACGCTTGCACAGAATTCCTAAGACAATTGTGTCTGATAGGGACCCAAAATTCACCTCGAATTTCTAGAAAGGACTGTTCAAGGGATTCAGAACGAATCTGAACTTTAATACAACGTATCATCCTGAGTCTAAAGGTAAGATATAGAGGGTGAACAGGCTAATAGAAGACATACTGAGAATGTATGTGATGGATAAACCATCAAGGTGGGAAGACTACCTGCATTTGGTAGAAATCGCCTACAATAATGGGTATCATGCATAATTGAAGATGAGCCCATTCGAAGCACTTTATGGAAGAAAGTGAAACACACCAGTAAGCTGGGATAATCCAACTAACAAAGCAGTGATTGGGCCTGAGCTACTCAAAGAGATGGAAGATCAAATGATAAAAATTAAATGGAATCTAAAAGATGCCCAGGATAGGCAGAAAAGTTACGCTGACAGTAACAAAACCCATAGAGAATTCAAAGTGGGTGACCATGTTTTCCTGAAAGTGAGGACTAACAGGAGTTCCCTGAAGTTGGGAAGTTGCGCCAAATTGGCAGTGAGATTTTGTGGGCCATTTGAGATCCTGGAAAGGATTGGGTCAGTTGCATACATGCTTGCATTACCTGCATCTATGACTATACATAATGTGTTTCATGTTTCACTGCTTAAGAAATATGTACCTGATGCTAATCATGTTATCGATTGGAATGTGATTCAGGTGGAACCAGAAGGTGTCTTGCAAGTGCATCCTGTGCACATATTGGACAGGAAAAGAAAACAACTCTGGAATCGAGCTATAAAGCTTGTAAAACTCCAGTAGACCTGGTATCGTCCTGAGGACGCGACATGGGAGCACGTATATGCTATGTGGGCAGAGTACCTGCATCTTTTTGAAAATTTTGAAAGGCTTGCAGAGACATTGTAAGTTGCACTGAGGACAGTGCAGAAATAAGGGGAGGGGGATTGTAGTGTCCCCAAGGCCGAGCCCTGTTGTAAATCATGTTCTGAAAGGAATTGTAATTATGTTTTATAGGCTGGTGAGCCAAGTTTTTATAAGCTGGTGGCTTATGTGTTTGTTAGGCCAGGGAGCCTAAGTGTTGAAGGCCAGGAGCCTGCTATTGTATATGTAATCACGTAGAACAAATTAATAAAAATTTGTAAACACCGCCAGGTGCAAACCGACCACGATGAATGAGTGAAGGGGGACTGAGCTTCCACAGAGAAGGAAATGGATTAGGGGCTGGAAGGTGGGAAAATGGGCTAAGTGTTAAGCCTAGGGGGCTTCAGCCTTGGGAATAATATTTTAATACTATTCCAAAAAGGCATGAGCATTTCATGTTTTATCCTAAGTTCCTAACCATGAGGAAGGTGATCTGTGCTGGGTAAATGCATGTAGTTTCTAGGGCGACAAGTGTCAGCCCCGACCCATGCAAATAAAATGGCGAAGATGAGACATGATGGGGGTTCTCCTCCATACCACCCGACGGCCTGAGTGCATATGGCCTCTGGGCGGTACGACTGATCCAACCTTTGCAGAAAAACCTCGTACATATTCTAAACTGAAAAACCTGTGTTCATTTGGAGAATCCGTGTGTATCCTCTATCTAAGATCGAGCCTGTGCATGGGGTATCTATCCCAAAGTCATGTCCATGAGCCTTTCGGCCATTGTTGAGCTTGTAGGAAAGCCGCGTCAGTTTTCCCTGTTGATTGTTGTGGCCATGCAGTGCTGGACTGCGTGTGGCTTGTTGGCCAGTGGAGAAACACTCTCTCTAGGAGAGAGAGTGTACAGAGGAAGGAGAGAACTCCTGGAAGGAACCTTGTAGATGCCACAGAGCCCAGAGACTTCCGATCCAGCCTATTGCTGTAACCCAAGGCAATGGAGGTTAGTAGCCGAAGGACTGTCTAGGTGACAGAGAAGGTGTATACTTCTGGGGTGGAACAGGCATGTGGGGAATGAGGGTCTGTGGGCAATGACCGTGAGAGGTTCTTGGGAGAGAATCCCATCCTTGTGGCTGTGTGTTGTTTCCCTATAACCTCAGCCTAGCCTAGGATTCCTTATCTTGGGGTGGAGCTTAGTCCCAGCTCAGGTGTGACCCACTGTTAAGCTGATGAGCAGTGTGGTCTAAGGATGGGAGGTTCGTGGAAGGCCTGCACTTGGTTGGTGGAATCTACCATTGTTCAAAGATAAGTACCATATGATGCTTTAATTATGTTTCTGTATCTCTGTGTATTATAATCATCATGTATTCTGCTGTGTATATGAATTGATGTTAAATAGTATTGATTGTTGATTATGGCAGTAAATCGTATGATTACTCTGTGTTGAATGTGTTTAACTTGTTTTGAATGCATGTGATTAATTGTGAGTGAGAATGTTGTTATTTTGCTTAGTATCACCTACACAGTAGTGAGTGAAAAGTGGTGCTACAACTTGATACCAAACTGTAACAACATTTTTTCGGTTAACAAACTTCGCGAAAATATAACACCCACTCTGGATTATAAAACAACATGCATTTAAGCAAATGAAACACATTTAGACTCAGAGTAAGTCATATAAATTATTGTTATCATAATTTTAAGAATGGAATTAACCATAATTCATCTGCACAACATAATACATGATAAAATATAAGCATCACAGGCATGCAAAACATAACATTGAACATAAGCTGATACTTATCTTGAAACTGAGGTAATTCCACCAACCAGGTGCAGGCCTTCCATGAACCTCCTAGCCTTAGACCGCACTGCTCATCAGCTCAACAGTAGGTCACCCCTGAGATGGGACTAAGCTCCACCCCAAGGCAAGGAATCCTAGGCTAGGCTGAGGTTATAGGGAAAACACACAGTCATGAGGAAGGGATTCTCTCCCAGGAACCACTCATGCTCACTGCCCACAGACTCTCCTTCCCCACATGCCTGTTCCACCCCAGGAGTATGCACCTTCTCTGTCACCTAGACATTCGTTCGACTGCTAACCTCCCTTGCCTTGGGTTACAGCAACAGACTGGACCAGAAGTCTCCGAGCTCTGTGGCAGCTACAAGGTTCCTTCCAGGAGTTCTCTCCTTCCTCTGTGCACTCTCTCACCTAGAGAGAGTCACTCATAGGCCAAGCAACCTATTCTTCCAATTCAACCACCTCTCTCTCCTGGAGAGAGTGTTGTACAAACTGGCCAACAAGCCCCACGCAGTCCAGCACTACGTGGCCACAACAGCCGACGGGAAAACAGACACAGGCTTTCCAACTGGTTCAATAATGGCGAATGGACTCACGGATATGGCTTCGAACAAGACTCCACACATAGGCTCGATACTCAGACAGAGGATACACACGGATTCTCCAGATGAACATAGGTTTTTCAGTTCAGAATATGTATGAGGTTTTTCTGTAGAGGTTGGATCCGTCGTACCGCCCAGAGACCGTATGCACTCAGGCCGTCGGGTGGTATGGAGGAGAACCCCCATCACGTATCATCTTCGCCATTTTATTTGCATGGGTCAGGGCTGACACTTGTCACCTTGGAAACTGCATGCGTTTACCCAGCACACATCACCTTCCTCATGGTCAGGAACTTAGGATAAAACATGAAATGCTCATGCCTTTTTGGAATAGTATTAAAATATTATTCCCAAGGCTAAAGCCTCCTAGGCTTAACACTTAGCCCCTTTTCCCACCTTCCAGCCCCTAATCCCTTGCCTTCTCTGTGGAATCTTAGTCCCCCTTCACTCATTCATTGTGGTCGGTCTGCACCTGGCGGTGTTTACAAATTTTTATTAATTTGTTCTGCATGATTACATATACAACAACAGGCTCCTGACCTTCAACACTTAGGCTCCCTGGCCTAACAAACACATAAGCCACCAACTTATAAAAAATTGACTCACCAGCCTATAAAACATAATTATGATTCCTTTCAGAACATGATTTACAACAAGGCTCGACCTTGGGGACACTACAATCCCCCTCCCCTTATTTCTGCACTGTCCTCAGTGCAACTTACACTATCTCAGCAAGCCTTTCAAAATTTTCAAAAAGATGCGAGTACTCTGACCACATAGCATCTGCATGCTCCCATGTCGTGTCCTCAGGACCTTACCAGGTCCACTGGACCTTTACAAGCTCTATAGCTCGATTCCATAGCTATTTTCTTTTCCTGTCCAATATGCGCACAGGATGCACTTGCAGGACGCCTTCTGGTTCCACCTGAATCACATTCCAATCGATAACATGATTAGCATCAAGTATATATCTCTTAAGCAGTGTATGTACAGTCATATATTCATGTAATGCAATCATGTATGCAACTGGCCCAATCCTTTCTAGGATCTCAAATGGCCCACAAAATCTTGTTGCCAACTTGGCGCAACTTCCCAGCTTCAGAGAACTCCTGTTAGTTTTTACTTTCAGGAAAACATGATCACCCACTCTGAATTCTCTCTGGGTTCTGTTACTATCTGTGTAACTTTTCTACCTGTCCTAGGCAACTTTTGGATTCTGTTTAATCCTTATCATTTGGTCTTCCATCTCTTTGAGCAGCTCAGGCCCAATCACTGCTCGGTCAGCTGGATTATCCCAGCTTACTGGTGTGTTTCACTTTCTTCCATAAAGTGCTTCGAATGGGCTCATCTTCAACGATGTATGATACCTATTATTGTAGGCGAATTCTACTAAATGCAGGTAGTCTTCCCACCTTGATGGTTTATCCATCACATACATTCTCAGTATGTCTTCTATTACTATGTTCACCCTTTCTGTCTGACCTTCAGACTTAGGATGATACGCTGTACTAAAGTTCAGATTCGTTCCGAATCCCTTGAACAATCCTTTCCATAAATTCAAGGTGAATTTCGGGTCCCTATCATACACAATTGTCTTAGGAATTCCGTGCAAGCATGCCACTTCTTTTAATAAGATATCAGCAACATCCGCTGCCTTATGAGTGGTTTTCAGTGGAATAAAATGGGCAGCTTTAGTAATCTTGTCCACCACTACCATGATTGAATCATGCTGCTTGCTTGTTCTAGGTAGTCCGGTGATAAAATCCATTGTTACCACGTCCCATTTTCATTCAGGAATGGGTAAAGGCTGCAACAACCCTGATGGGTGCCTATGCTCAGCCTTAACCTTCTAGCACTCCATACATCTGATGATGTATTCAACGATTTCCTTCTTTAGACCCGACCAAAAGTAATGGCTTTTGACCGCTGCCACAGTTTTATGGTATTCGAGATATCTAACATAAGCCACGTTATGCATTTCTTTCAGAATTGCTAGCTTCAAATCTCGGACATTGGCTACATACGCTCTGTTTTTATACAGAAGTAAGCCATCAGTTCCCAAGGTGTAACTTTCCTTCGTCTGTGGTCTCTCACGCTGCTGTAGCTTTGCTACTAAACCTTTGTATTGCAAATCAACATTTGCAGATTCCAAAATTCTGTCTTTAATCTTAGTCCTGTACATGCTAATGGCTGTAGCATGTGATTCGTGCACTTTTCTACTGAGTGCATCAACCACCTTATTTTCTTTCCCTTTGATATGCTTGATATCAAAGTCATATTCGCACAGAAACTCTAGCCATCTGATTTGAATGACATTTAAAGTCAGCTGATCAAATAAATACTTCAGACTGTTATGGTATGTTCTCAACTCGAATCTTTTGCCCATGAGGTAATGTCTCCATTTCCTCAAGCCGTGGACGATTGCTGCCAGGTCAAAATCGTGAGTGGCATAATTCCTCTCATGCTCCTTCAACTTTTGGGACTCGTAACAAGATACAAATCCCTCTTGGCTGAGAACTCCTCCCAGTCCCTCCTTACACGCATCGGTGCACACTACGTAATACTTATTTGGATCTGCAATCTTCAGGATTGGAGCGCTGGTTAGCAGCTGCTTCAATCGCTGGAAGCTGCTCTCACATTCTTCATTCCACTGGAACTTCTTCTCCTTCCTTTGCAAGGAAGTGATAGAATGAGCTATTCTTGAGAATCTGGCTATAAACCTTCTATAGTAGCCTGCCAGACCCATAAAATATCTAACTTTCGCCACATTCCTTGGCGTTGACCATTCTCGAATGGCCTCAACCTTTTTAGGATCCACAATGATCCCTTCCATTGATATAATGTGCCCCAAGTAATGAATCTGTCTTTGATAAAATGAGCACTTGCTCAGTTTTGCGTACAACTGGTGTTCTCTCAACACCTGCAACACCATTCTCAGGTGTTGTTCATGTTCTTCCTCTGTCTTGGAATACACCAAGATATCGTCCAGGAAGACTATGACAAACTTGTCCAAATAATCTCTGAACACTCCATTCATTAAGCACATGAAAACAACAGGCGTGTTGGACAGTCCAAACGACACCACTGTGAACTCGTAATAACCGTACCTTGTTCTAAAGGTGGTCTTGCTGATGTCCTCATAATTTATTCTCATTTGGTGATATCCTGATCGAATATCTATTTTTGAAAATATTTTCGCATCCTTCAACTGATCAAAAAGATCATCGATCCTTAGCAGAGGATACTTGTTCTTGACAGTTACCTTATTCAACTGCCGGAAATCAATGCACAACCTCAATGCCCCATATTTCTTCTTCATGAATAGGACCGGGGCACCCCATGGTGACATGCTGGGGTGAATGTATCCCTTCTTTAGTAGCTCTTCGAGCTACAATTGCAACTCTTTCAGCTCTGGTGTACTCATTCTATAAGGAGCCTTCGAAACTGGAGCTGCTCCAGGCATCAAATTTATAGAAAAATTGATGTCCCTCTTCGAAGGTAGTCCAGGTACCTCCTGAAATACGTCCTTGAACTCTTTGAGTACCTTGTGGTCTTCTAGATTCGAGACTACATCTCAGGATGCTTCTTCCACCCGAGCTACAAATAATTGATAGCCTTTCCGGTAACATTTCTTCAGCTGCATGGCTGAGATTTCCCTAACATCCATGACGCTAGGAATTCCTTGGACTGTTACCTGATTTCCCTGTTCGTTCAGGCATGTAAACCTCTTGTTACGGTAGTCTAGAAGGGCATGGTGCTGGTCCAATCAGTCCATCCCAATTAAGCAATCATATGAGCCTAAAGGCAGAATGTTCAATTCAGCCTTAGTGCTCATTCCTTTCATGTCTATTGAACATGACTTTACCAATTCAATGACCTTCCTTTTGGTTCCTGTGGCCAACTTCACTAGCCCCTGAATCAATTAAAATAACAAGTGGTTGGTTGTTGATCGTACCTTCCACTTCAATCATGTGCAATTGAAATTCTTCTTATTTGTTGTCCAGGGCTACGTAGATCCTCGGCATTTTGCTACCCATATCCTCCACTGTTTCAGCTTGCTGAATAGTATGGACAGTTCTTGCTTTATCTTTTCTGTGGGGGCAGTATCTGTACCTATGATTCCCTTTACAGCCCCAACACTCCATAGGTGGCGGTCTTGGCATCTGCTCACTCCCTTCAACTTTCCTGGGCTCTCTAAAAGATGACTGTCCCCAATGAATGTTCCTGAAAAAGGGAGGCATGTTTCCCTTCTGCCTCTGTTCTTTCTTAAACCTCTTCTGGTCATCCCAAGCCTTTCGAAAGGTAGGCTTTTCTCTTTGCTGTTCGTATAAAAATTTCACCCTTCTTATGGTTTCTTCCATGGTCTTAGGATCGTCATATTGAATCTTGTCACCAATGGAAGGTGGCAGTCCACTCAGATACCTCTGAATCTTGACAGTCTCATCTTTGATGAATGGAACATATTTCAACAGTTCCAAGAAAATTCATTCGTACTCATCAATGGTCATGCTACCTAGATTGAGTTCGAAGAACTCCTTCATCTTTCTGTCATAATATATTTTGGTTAGGTATTTCTTTTCGAAATACCTCTTAAACTCCTTCCAGGTGACATCTTTCTCTCTGATGTGCTGCACTTGCACCAACTGATCCCACCACATGGATGCTTTTCCTTTTAGCTGATACATCACAATTCTTCCTTCTGCATGAGCGAAGTAGTTCTGTAGTTGGAAATATTTCTTCATGCCAAGCAACCATGTTTCGATATCTTCTTCCTTCTTATGTTCACCATCGAATGTAGGTGGTTTAATCTTGTTGATTTCCCCTTTCAATTCATCCCTTTTAGATTTTCGATGTTTTCTGGTAGGGGACGGGCTTGAACTATTGTGTGTCTCCTTGCCAGAATGCTTCGGGGAGAGACGGTAATGTCTGCTACCACTCCTCGATCTTCTTCTGCTCTCAGGGGCTCTGACACTTCTTGATCTGCTTGTGTCACTCTCTTTTTCCAATTTCTTTTCTATTCTTTCTAGGCTCTTCAACATTTTTAAGTTGAATTCACCCTGTCGATCCCTGATTTTCATGAGCTTTCGGCTATTATCTCGGCGAGACTGGGCATCTTTCTGCAATTTTTCAATGAGTTTCATCATGCGTCCCTCTTTATCTATCTCTTTTCCGTGCCCAATAGAGTTTGTTCCTTTGACTCCCAAGTTGACATCCTTTCCTTCTCTTTCGTCTTCTGTTTCGGAGGCAATCTGCACCTCTTCCAATTCCATACTTGGCGTCAGTTATCGGCTATCCTGACACTCATTGAACTCTGCCTCTATGGATCTATTTATTTGATCAACCGACTTTAAATGTCAAGCAAATCAGATGGCTAGAGTTTCTGTGCGAATATGACTTTGATATCAAGCATATCAAAGGGAAAGAAAATAAGGTGGTTGATGCACTCAGCATAAAAGTGCACGAATTACATGCTACAACCATTAGCATGTACAGGACTGAGATTAAAGACATAATTTTGGAAGCTGCAAATGTTGATTTGCAGTACAGAGGTTTAGTAGCAAATATACAGTAGCGTGAGAGACCACAGACCAAGGAAAGTTACACCTTGGGAACTGATGGATTACTTCTGTATAAAAACAGAGTGTATGCACCCAATGTTTGAGATTTGAAGCTAGCAATTCTGAAAGAAATGCATAACGTGGCTTATGTTCGACATCCCAGATATCAGAAAACTGTGGCAACAGTCAAAAGCCATTACTTTTGGCCGGTTCTGAAGAAGGAAATCGTCGAATACATCGCCAGATGTATGGAGTGCCAGAAGGTTAAGGCTGAGCATAGGCACCCAGCAGGGTCGCTGCAGCCTTTACCCATTCTTGAATGGAAATGGGACGTAGTAACAATGGATTTTATCATCAGACTACCTAGAACAAGAAAGCAACATGATTCAATCATGGTGGTGGTGGACAAGCTTACAAAAGCTACCCATTTTATTCCACTAAAAACCACCCACAGGGCAGCTGATGTTGCTGATATCTTTTTAAAAGAAGTTGCATGCTTGCACGGAATTCCTAAGACAATTGTGTCTGATAGGGACCCGAAATTCACCTCGAATTTCTGGAAAGGACTATTCAAGGGATTCAGAACGAATCTGAAGTTTAGTACAACGTATCATCCTAAGTTTGATGGTTAGGCAGAGAGGGTGAACAGGATAATAGAAGACATATCGAGAATGTATGTGATGGATAAACCATCAAGGTGGGAAGACTACCTACATTTGGTAGAATTCACTTACAATAATGGGTATCATGCATCATTGAAGATGAGCCCATTCAAAGCACTTTATGGAAGAAAGTGCAACACACTAGTAAGCTGGGATAATCCAGCTGACAAAGCAATGATTGGGCCTGAGCTGCTCAAAGAGATGGAAGATCAAATGATAAAAATTAAACGGAATCTAAAAGCTGCCCAGGATAGGCAGAAAAGTTACGCTGACAGTAACAGAACCCATAGACAATTCAAAGTGCGTGACCATGTTTTCCTGAAAGTGAGGACTAACAGGAGTTCCCTGAAGCTGGGAAGTTGCGCCAAGTTGGCAACAAGATTTTGTGGGCCATTTGAGATCTTGGAAAGGATTGGGCCAGTTGCATACATGCTTGCATTACCTGCATCTATGACTGTACATACACTGCTTAAGACATATATACCTGATGCTAATCATGTTATCGATTGGAATCATGTGATTCAGGTGGAACCAGAAGGCGTCCTGCAAGTGCATCCTGTGCACATATTGGACAGGAAAAGAAAACAGCTCTGGAAACGAGCCATAGAGCTTGTAAAAGTCCAGTGGACCTGGTACGGTCCTGAGGACGTGACATGGGAGCATGAAGAGGTTATGCGGGTAGAGTACCCGCATCTTTTTGAAAATTTTGAAAAAGCTTGCAGAGACAGTGTAAGGTTGCACTGAGGACAATGCATAAATAAGGTGAGGGGAATTGTAGTGTCCCCAAGGCCGAGCCCTTTGTAAGTCTGATGTATGAAATGAATTGTAAATATGTGTTATAGGATGGTGAGCCAAGTTTGTATAAGCTGATGGGCTTATGTGATTATTAGGCCAAAGAGAGAGCCTAAGGGTTGTAGGCCATGGACTTGATTTTGTACTTATATGTATGCAACACATTAATAAAATATTAACACCGCCGCGTGTAGGCCGACACGATGAATGAGTGATGGGGGATTGAGCATCCATAGAGAGGGCAAGGGATTAGGGCCTGGAAAGTGGAAAAAGGGGCTAAGTGTTAGGCCTAGGGGGCTTCAGCCTTGGGAATAATATTTTAATACTATTCCAAAAAGGCATGAGCATTTCATGTTTTATCCTAAGTTCCTAACCATGAGGAAGGTGATGTGTGCTGGGTAAACGCATGCAGTTTCCAGGGCAACAAGTTTCAGCCCCGACCCATGCAAATAAAATGGCGAAGATGAGACATGATGGGGGTTCTCCTCCATACCACCCAACAACCTGAGTGCATACGGCCTCTGGACGGTACGATAGATCCAACCTCTGCAGAAAAACCTCGTACATATTCTGAACTGAAAAACCTGTGTTCGTCTGGAGAATCTGTGTGTATTCTTTATCTGAGATCGAGCCTGTGTGTGGGGTATCTATCCAAAAGTCCTGTCCGTTAGCCATTCGACCATTGTTGAGCCTGTAGGAAAGCCACGTCAGTTTTTCCTGTTGATTGTTGTGGCCACGCAGTGATGGACTGCATGTGGCTTGTTGGCCAGTGGAGCAACACTCTTTCCAGGAGAGAGAGTGTACAGAGGAAAGACACTTAGCCCCTTTTCCCACCTTCTAGCCTCTAATCCCTTGCCTTCTCTGTGGAATCTCATTCCCCCTTCACTCATTCATCGTGGTCATTCTACACCTAGCGGTGTTTACAAATATTTATTAATTTGTTCTGCGTGATTACATATACAACAACAGGCTCCTGGCCTTCAACACTTAGGATCCCTGGCCTAACAAACACATAATCCACCAGCTTATAAAAACTTGGCTCACCAGCCTATAAAACATAATTACAATTCCTTTCAGAACATGATTTACAACAAAGCTCGGCCTTGGGGACACTACAATCCCCCTCCCCTTATGTCTGCACTGTCCTCAGTGCAACTTACACTGTCTCTGCAAGCCTTTCAAAATTTTAAAAAAGATGCAGGTTCTCTGCCCACATAACATCTGCATGCTCCCATGTCACGTCCTCAGGACCGTACCAGGTCCACTGGACCTTTACAAGCTCTATAGCTAGATTCTAGAGCTGTTTTCTTTTCTTGTCCAATATGCGCATAGGATGCACTTGCAGGACACCTTCTAGTTCCACTTGAGTCACATTCCAATCGATAACATGATTAGCATAAGGTACATATTTATTAAGTAGTGAAACATGAAACACATTATGTACAGTCATAGATGTAGGTAATGCAAACATGTATGCAACTGACCCAATCCTTTCCAGGATCTCGAATGGCCCACAAAATCTTGCTGCCAACTTGGTGCAACTTCCGAGCTTCAGAGAACTCCTGTTAGTTTTTAATTTCAGGAAAACATGATCACCCACTCTGAATTCTCTGTCAGTTCTGTTACTATCAGTGTAACTTTTCTGCCTGTCCTGGGCAGCTTTTAGATTCTCTTTAATCCTTATCATTTGGTCTTCCATCTCTTTGAGTAGCTTAGGCCCAATCATTACTCTGTCAGTTGGATTATCCCAGCTTACTGGTGTGTTGCACTTTCTTCCATAAAGTGCTTCGAATGGGCTCATATTCAACGATGTATGATACCCATTATTGTAGGCGAATTATACTAAATGCAGGTAGTCTTCCCACCTTGATGGTTTATCCATCACATACATTCTCAATATGTCTTCTATTACTATGTTCACCCTTTCTGTCTGACCATCAGACTCAGGATGATACACTGTACTAAAGTTCAGATTCGTTCCGAATCCCTTGAACAATCATTTCCAGAAATTTGAGGTGAATTTCGGGTCCCTATCAGACACAATTGTCTTAGGAATTCTGTGCAAACATGCCACTTCTTTTAAGAAGATATCAGCAACATCTGTTTCCTTGTGAGTAGTTTTTAGTGGAATAAAATAACATAAATACTATAAATAGATCTATCAATTTATATTCAAATATAGATCTCAAGATCTATCTATCCCTATTTATGGTAGATCTTTCATTTATATTCAGGGGCTAGCCATAGTTATATAGATCCTAGAGTGGTGAAAAGTTTGCATTTAACAAGAAGCAAACATGAAAAGTCTTGGCTAGTGAAGTTGGCCACAGGAACCAAAAGGAAGGTTATTGAATTGGTTAAGTCTTGTTCAATAGACATGAAAGGAATGAGCACTAAGGCTGAATTGAACATTCTGCCTTTAGGCTCATACGATTGCTTAATTGGGATGGACTGGTTGGACCAACACCATGCCCTTCTGGACTGTCATAACAAGAAGTTCACATGCCTGGATGAAGAGGGAAATTAGGTAATAGTCCAAGGAATTCCCAGAGCCGTGGCTGTTAGAGAAATCTTAGCCATGCAGTTGAAGAAGTGTTGCAGGAAAGGCTGTCAGTTATTTGCAGCCCGTGTGGGAGAAGCATCCAGTAATGTAGTCTCAAATATGGAATACCACAAGGTAATCATAGAGTTCAAGGACGTATTTCAGGAGATACCTGGACTACCTCCGAAGAGGGACATCGATTTTTCTATAAATTTGATGCCTGGAGCAGCTCTAGTTTCGAAGGCTCCTTATAGAATGAGTACGCCAGAGTTGAAAGAGTTGCAATTGCAGCTCGAAGAGCTATTAAAGAAGGGATGCATTCGCCCCAACATGTCACCGTGGAGTGCCTTGGTCCTATTCGTGAAGAAGAAAGATGGGACGTTGAGGTTGTGCATTGATTTACGGTAGTTGAATAAGGTAACTGTCAAGAACAAGTATCCTCTGCAAAGGATCGATGATCTTTTTGATCAGTTGAAGGATGCAAAAATATTTTCAAAAATAGATCTCCGATCAGGATATCACCAAATGAGAATAAATGATGAGAAAATCAACAAGACCGCCTTTAGAACAAGGTACGATCATTATGAGTTCACGGTGGTGCCGTTTGGGCTGTCCAACGTGCCTGCTGTTTTCATGTGCTTAATGAATGGAGTGTTCAGAGATTATTTGGACAAGTTTGTCATAGTCTTCTTGGATGACATCTTGGTGTATTCCAAGTCAGAGGAAGAGCATCAACAACACCTAAGAATGGTGCTGCAAGTGTTGAGAAAACACCAGCTGTACGCCAAGCTAAGCAAATGCTCATTTTATAAAAGGCGCATCCATTACTTGGGACATATTATTTCAGAAAAGGGGATTGCTGTGGATCCTGAAAAGGTTTAGGCCATTCAAGAATGGTCAGCGCCAAGGAATGTGGCGGAGGTTAGATCTTTTATGGGTCTGGAAAGCTACTATAGAAGGTTTATAGCCAGATTCTCAAGGATACTCATTCTATCACTTCCTTACAAAGGAAGGAGAAGAAGTTCCAGTGGACTGAACAATGTGAGAGCAACTTCCAGTGATTGAAGCAACTGCTAACCAACGCTCCATTCCTGAAGATTGCATATCCAAATAAGGATTACGTAGTGTGCACCGATGTGTGTAAGGAGGGACTGGGAGGAGTTCTCATCCAAGAGGGATTTGTAATTTGTTATGAGTCCCAAAAGCTGAAAGAGCATGAAAGGAATTATGCCACTCATGATTTAGAGCTGGCAACAATCGTCCACGCATTGAGGAAATGGAGACATTACCTCATGGGAAGGAGATTCGAACTGAGAACAGACCACAATGGTTTGAAGTATTTATTTGATCAGCCGACTTTAAATGCCATGCAAACCAGATGGCTAGAGTTTCTATGTGAATATGACTTTGATATCAAGCATATCAAAGGGAAAGAAAATAAGGTGGCTGACGCACTCAACAAAAAAGTGCACGAATTACATGCTACAACCATTAGCATGTACAAGACTGAGATCAAGGACGGAATTTTGGAAGCTGCAAATGCTGATTTGCAGTACAGAGGTTGGATAGCAAAGCTACAACAACGTGAGAGACCACAAACCCAGGAAAGTTACACCTTGGGAACTGATGGCTTACTTCTGTATAAAAACAGAGTGTATGTACCCAATGTCCAAGAATTGAAGCTGGCAATTCTAAAAGAAATGCATAACATGGCTTATGTTGGACATCCTGGATATCAAAAAAACTGTGGCAATAGTCAAAAGCCATTATTTTTGGCCGGGTATGAAGAAAGAAATCGCTGAATACATCGCCAGATGTATGGAGTTCCAGAAAGTTAAGGCTGAGCATAGGCACCCAGAAGGGTTGTTGCAGCCTTTACCCATTCCTGAGTGGAAATGGGAAGTGGTGACAATGGATTTTATCACAGGATTGCCCAGAACGAGCAAACACCATGATTCAATCATGGTGGTGGTGGACAATCTTACAAAAGATGCCCATTTTATTCCACTAAAAACCACTCACAAGGCAGTAGATGTTGCTGATATCTTCTTAAAAGAAGTGGCACGCTTGCACGGAATTCCTAAGACAATTGTGTCTGATAGGGACCCGAAATTCACCTCGAATTTCTGGAAAACACTGTTCAAGGGATTTGAAACGAATCTGAACTTTAGTACAACGTATCATCCTAAGTCTGATGTCAGACAGAAAGGGTGAACAAAGTAATAGAAGACATACTGAGAATGTATGTGATGGATAAAACATCAAGGTGGGAAGAATACCTGCATTTAGTAGAATTTGCCTACAATAATGGGTATTGTTAGCGATAATTCTTGTCTTGGGCTCGAGAGCATCCAGGTCTGTAGGTTGCGCAAGAAGCGCCCAAGCACAGCGCGAAAGGACCCCTGTTCCGGTTACGAGTCAAGCGAGCGGGTGAAAGGGGAACAACCTCTTTATAATAGTAAATAATATCTGGGCCGTCCATATGAAGTACGCGAGGGACGTATCTACGCCATGTCGGCACGTATCTACACCATGTCGGCGTTCGAGAGTTCACGCGGTAAGATCTCCTCGTCGCTTCACCTCTCGAAACCCTAAATCCTGAAGCTCCGAAAGCGCCCAGAGTCGGGCCCATGGTTTTGGCGCCTGGTCATCAAGAAGGAGGCCTGGAGGAGGGGCGTTTACGTTTATCATTTGGCCACTTGGGCCCGCCATATTGTCGAATCAATCCTAAACCGTTAGATCAGTGGGGGGACGCGTTGCGACCGTTAGGGTCTCCCGGCATTTTGCCCATCACGATTTTGGGGAAGGAAGACCTGCTCCTCTCTTATTCACGACTTCCAGGTGCCATCGGACTCGACCTCAATCCTGGTCTACCCCTGGAGTAAATGACAGCTAGAAGGGGCGGTTGAAGCCTCCCATCGTTCATTAAGTATGAGGTATGGAGGGTCTGGCGATCAGTCTGCTCGAAAGGGTCCTGCGTACCCTCTTTTCCAGGAGGCCAGGTCGAGTTCTCAGCCAGAGAAGGTCTGCACATGCTAGCTCAGCCTTTAATGGCTCAACGACTCCTTTTACAACAGCCACGCGCAGTCAAGGTCGTGTCTGACAAAGAAAATCCATCCGAAATTTCACTGAAGGGACACAGAACCTTGGGCGACGAGCACGCCTCTGTTAGGCGAATTTTGCTGAGTATATAGACTCAGTCTTTGTATTTTGTAAGGGATCGAGGGTAGAGCAGAGCTCCCTACTGTAAATTTTAACAGACATCCTAGTTTGTTGGATGTGCATCTGTATTTGAGATATCTTGTTTATGACAGACAGTTTTTCTCGCTCCATCTAATTTTCGTCTCATGCTCAGAGAGTTCATGATTGACTGAGTCGCGCGAATTATTGCAGTTCTGTTATGATAAATGATTTATTGTTGCGTTATTGTATTCTCTGGTTTTCTGTATTTAAGTGCAAGAAGACCTTGTGTTTGGATGCCTTATTCTACAGTCTGTTAGGAACATGTCGTTTGTAACATACCTTCGCACTCTTTCCATATAAGTCTTCCGTCTATTCACCCTTTTACTACAACTCACTGTCTGAAGTTTATATAAGACCTCACTCACCTATGCATGCCTGGCCTAGTTTTGAAGTTGAAATGATATTGTTTTGAGTTGGCTTCCATTCGGTCACCCCATCTATAAACAAAACGTGACATAAAACTGATGGGCATCGGGCTCTGCTCCTGCTAGCAATCTAGGAGTGACTTCCGACGCCAACATTTCTGGCGCCGTTGTTGGGGACGAAGTTGAAGATTTTCCCTGGGTAGAACGAAAACGAGCTTCTGATTTTGAGGGTGCATCAGATATCAGAACCCTTGAAGATTGCACTTGCACCTGGCGACTCCTCTGAGGTCATTACACCTGGTAATTCCTCTGTTGCAGTGCCTCTGGCTACACCTGGTAGCACTTAGGAGACACAAAGCTTAGTTCCGGTCTTTGATGGTGAATGAAGACTAGACACACTCGTTATAAATAGCATTCACCTGGCGACTCCACATTTAAAGACTCCACCAGAGGGGATTCTGTTGACAGAAGGAAGTCCATGTCGAAGGGAAAGACTAAGCATCAGTTTATGAGCTTACTACATGAAGTTCTGTATTTCTTTATTAGCTCATTCTTCTCTTTCCCTTCATTTATAGAGAATTTTTTCCTCTGCTTTGTACATTCTGATGTCCCTGAGCCTCCTCTTACCCACTCAGCCTTGGAAGAAGAAAGCATACCCTCTTCTTGTGTTGTAGATACTGATCTTGT
>ML777778.1:185413-195728 GCA_009831015.1 Picea engelmannii
TGATAGTTATCCCATGGAAGAAGTAGAAGAAGAACTATCAGAGCTTAAAAGGAAAGTTGAATGGGGTCTATTTGAATACAACTATGACCATTGTTACATAGAATATAACTATCTTTCTGATAACACTAAAAGGTTTCTTAAAAGGAATCAAAGACATATCTTGAAGTTAAAGGAAATGCTCAAGAAACAATAAGAAAGTAAAAAGACTCAATTAGAATAAAAAGAAGAAGAGATCAAAAGAGTAAAGAACGAAATAGAAGAACATAAGAAGGTAGATGATGATATTATCAAAATTCTTGAAGATAATGTCCATCTCAAGACCCAAATTGAAGAAGCCAAAAGGGTAGAGGAATTACTAAAGAATCAAGTAAATGAAAAGGAAGAGTCATGTCATAATTTGGAAGCTGAAGTTGTTGATCTTAGAAAGAAAGTAGAGAAGTCAAAGAAGTTCTCGAATAGCTCAACAATCTTGAATGAGATCTTGGATAGTCAAAGATCACCAAATGATAAAACAGGTTTTGGATACAACAAAGAAGCTACACATGTTGAATCAAGCACCTCAAAAAAGCATGAGGTAAGTCCCTCACTCCCAAAAGATGGAAATAATGTTGCAAGTCAACCATCTACAAAAGGAAAGGAAAGTCTCAAAAGAACAAAGAAATGAATACATCAAGAAGCCATCTTTACACCTCAAATAAGAGAGACACCTTCAAGATGGACACCAAAGCAAAGGTATGAAAATGTTTTCATGGTTACTCATGTAATGAATATGGTCACAAAGCCTTGGAATTTAGATTTTATGCAAGGAAAGATAGTGTAATATTTCATAACACCCTGAGGTGTTGGAGATGTAATCAAGTAGGACATATTGTTGCTCATTGTCACACCATGAGATGGTACAATTGTAGTGGATTTGGCCACAAATCCCAGGATCGATGGAACAAAAGAAGAAATTCCATGATGAGGACTTCATATAGCATGAATAGAAGAAGGAATGAAGTTAGGAAGGAAGACATTTTTGAAAAGATGGAAGCTCAAAGCTCAAGTTCTGAAAAGCTGGGACACCTTCAAAAGTGGGTGAAGAAAACAAAATAGTCAGAACATAATGGCAGCCTTAAGGGAAGCTCAAGTTTGTCATCTTTAGAAGCATACACGGGTTACAATGGTAACAGTTGCATACATACACAAGCTGACCTATGAATAGGTCGCGTACATACGCGAGCTGTCTGTGTAGCAGGCCACATATTTGTGGTAAAAATCCTTGGGAAAAGGGCTATGCACATGAGTTGCAACATGGTATAATGGTATAACTCTATGTTGCAGGGTCTAACATGTTTGTTGCAGGTTTTCATGATTACATGTTGGCATACATAATGTTTGTATGTATGGTGGTGATATATAGTTGAGTGTTGAAAAACTATCTTAGATGCATGGATAGGTATAAGGATCATCATAGAAAGAGCAATTGATCTATGTTCCGGTTGAGCAGTAGGATTTACAGTAGAAGCATATTGCAGTGGTAGCATATTGTTCATATTGCAGAGAAGATAAGGGGAGACATACCCATAGGGGGAGTCATTCTTCTTCCCATGATTCTGGGAGGAGAGATTTATCAGATGTAAAGATAAATACTTGAAAAAGAGACCTATACTTGGAGAAAGAGAACATAGGCATAGTTATAGGGGGAGTGATGGTCACAGGGGGAGCATGAGATATATATCTTCAGCATTAAATCATAGTGATATCCCTTGTTCAGAAGGGGAGAGATTATTCAGAGGAATATCAAAGGCATTTAGATAGGGGGAGTGTTGATATTATGGTAGTTGCAGGAGGTATTAATCTCCATTTGTGACCTTTGACAATATTAGAATATTCCGGAAGCAAGAAAAGAATTGAATATAACCCTAGAAGAGATGTCGGCTAAAGAAAATAATTAATACTAAATAATTAGCACCCAGAATGAGAAGTCGACCCAAATAGTCTGATAGAAGCAGTATAAATACAGGAGGCCAATATTCATTTTAGCCAGACTTCTCAGAATTACAGAAGTGCACTTGTGTGCACTGTAGAAGGTCAGTTTGTGTGTAAGTCTTGGGAGGAGCTACTGCCGCTAGTCTTGCAATCTATTTCTCGGTCTTTCTGGGTTGTAATCTCTGATCAATCTTGTTTATATTTTATTGGTACATTATCCTTGGTTGGCTATTGATATACTACCAAAATTCTTCTCTCTCTCAAGGTCAAGGTGCTCAAAGGTGGCATTAGTGGCTATGGTTGGGTGACAATATTGCTATATTTTCTATGGTTAAATGAGAACATCCAATATTCTAACAGGTTATGGGCCCACACATCCTTCATTCAGTCTAAACACTGGAAGAGAGATAAGCCATAAGAATACTAAGCTCATTGAAGAACTACCGCTAAGGTTTCTATCAGGTGCAATTACTAAAGCACCGCCACTAGGGTTGCTAACAGGTGCAATTGCAGAAAACCTAAAACCCTGATACAACACCTTATGGTGGAACACCTTACTCAAGGAAAAGATATTCAAGTAAGTCTTAGTCTAGCACACCTCTTGGAGCTCTCAGAAGGCAAAAACGTCAAGGTTGAAGTTTTGGGTCAAAGCTTGACCAGTCATCAGTCAATCAAAGTCATGAATGAAAAGACTAGTCATCTACACTACTCAACATTCACATGAATGCTTGAATATGACATGTGGATAATTGATAGTGGAGCTTCTAAGAATATTATAGGAGATCAAGCCAGACTCTCCAATATAAATGAAAAGAAGACATCGTACAAGGTAGAGCTTAGAGACAAAAACACTTACCCAATCGAAGGAATTGGTCAAGCCTCCGTCAAGTTTAAAACAGGTAACAATGTTCATTTGAGCAATGTATTATATGTACCTGAATTAGAAAAGAATCTTGTATCCATATCTTGCCTAGAAGACAAAGGAAACATAATAGCTTTTGTAGATGGAAACATGTTATCTTGGTCTAGAGACTCCAACATAGAGAATGACAAAGTTATTGGAACCTGTGAAGGAAGACTATACATACTACTAGAATGAAATGATGAAGCCCTTGTACATGATGAAGTCAATATCAATGAACTTTGGCATAGAAGGTATGCTCATATCAACTATCAAGAATTACCCTTCCTCAAAAATATGGTTGAAGGAATACCAGAACTATAGTCTACACATGAAGGAATTTGCAAAGGATGTTCTCTTGTCAAGAATATCAAGAAACCATTCTCAAACAACAATAATAGATCTAAGGAAATTCTAGATCTAATACATTCAGATGTTTGTGGTCTGATTCTAGTCAAATATCTAGGAGGTTCTCTTTACTATGTAATATTCATAGATGATTACTCGAGAAAGACTTGGTTATATCTCTTGAAGACAAAGGACGAAGTATTCAACAAGTTTCAAGAATTCAAAGCAGAGATAGAGAACCTCACAAACAAGAAAATCAAGACCTTGAGAATAGATAATGGAGGAGAATATACATCCAAGGAATTTGTTGCCTTTTGCAAATCGACAGGGATTAGGAGGGAGGTAACTGTTCCTCATAATCCTCAACAAAATGGTGTAGCAGAAAGGAAGAACATATTTTTCTATATCTTTGTGTTTTTCCACCACAGTTCCATTGTCTGTTTGCAAGGCCACAATATAGTTCCAACGTCTTTTCTAGAGGAGAGAGTTATGAAATAACTTGGTGTTCTTTTCTCCCTCCTACAACCATTGAACTCTAGATTTCTGACAAATCATAATCTCTTCCTAATTGTCTCTTTCTACAATCTCCTTCTTTAGCTAATCTTCATTTAATTTGATCTCCTGGGAAAACACCTATAGAATTACCTAGTGTTAGAGCTCCTCCATTCTTTCCTCTAGTTTTTTCCTTTCCTCTTGGATGTTTCCAAAGACTTATTTATTCCATTTCCTGATGCAAGCTTTAATGTATTTCAATCTTTTTTTATATTGGTACATCTCAGTATCGTGGATATTTGGTTGGATATTCCACCAAATTGACATCATTGGTTGGAAGTCTGGGTGATGAAGCCAAAATTTTTCAAATATGAATGGATTTGGTCTATGGTTTGAGTACGCTTCTCAACTCACTAAGATAGGCCAATGGTCTGATCCACCAGAGGGAATGATTTCTGCTACCATCCCCTAAATGGATTGGAAGAAACTTTTTGAAACCAGGTATCTATCTAGCCTTTTTTCCACCTATTTCAAACACCCTCTTCTATTGTTCCAAGTGAATTTACTTCCTTGGGTTGGGAGATCCACTAGCTTTAACTTGTCTATAACTTCCTTGAACAATTTACTCTCTGCATCCAGTTTCCTTACCCCTCATTTCTTCTCATCCAGTGACTTGATGAGGTTGAAGTCTCCACCTATAATCCACTATTGGTCTTGCAAATGAATTCCCACTTGTTCCAAAGATTCTAGGAAGTTTATTTTTGCTTCCTATTTCAGGGGGCCATAAGCATTCGAGATGTTAACCTGCTCTCTCGAACATAGCTTTTGAAAGTGAACAAACATGATTCTAGGATGTTGTAACACTCTCTCCACCTTGAAGTATTTTGGATTCTAGAGGATCGCCAACCCCTCAGATTCCCCTTCCACTTCGATACATTCCATTTTACTATTCTTCCACACTTTGTTGGCTATATTGTTCATTGTTTCTCTATCACACTTAGTTTCTTGTAGCGGTATGAAGTCTACTTTTTCTTGGGTTAGTTTTTTCTTCAGAATTATGTGTTTAGACGTTGCATTTAAGTCTCATATATTTCATGACAGTACCTTCATCATTGAAATTTGGGTTGAGAGGAGAAGTACTTATCCAAGAGGCCCAAGACTTGGCCAAAATTTGGGCCCCTATTTCCTCCAAAACTTGCTTTTGTGGTTTGCAACCTCTTCTTTTTTCCTCCCCGTTGGATTTTTTTTTTTTTTTAGAGGATTTATCTTGATGCCCAAGTTACTTGTTGATGTTAATGGATTATCCTGATTGTTGTTTTTATCCTTCCCTTTCTTTAATTCACGATGAAGTTTCCGAAGTTGACCCACTTGCATCTTATTTATTTCTTGTTCCACATGAAATTTGATAAGTGCTTTGATGTCCACATATGTTTCTTCTAGATCCATGTTTTGAGCTTCATCCTCCTCCTCTTCTTCTTCTTGTGATCCCTTTATGTTTCCCATCTCCTGCATTATAATTTCCCCTTCATAGATGGGAGTGATGCTCTTTCTTTTCTTTGTTTGGTGATGCTTTGGTATCTCCTCTGGTTTTCATGTTCCTAGGTCTGACCCTTGAGCTAGTTATTCTGGGATTTGATTTGATTCTTTCCACTTTTTTGTTTGTTGTTCCTCTATTGATAACATTTGAAAACTATTGGAATCCTTCTTTGAGGTTTCTCCCATTTGCTTGGTTCCTTTTTTCCCTTCCTTTATTTTTTTCGAGATCTTGATGAATCCATCACCATCCTTTACCTCTTTCCCTTAATTTTTTTCTATGATTACGTTCTGGGCACATTCTCTAAATATATGGTTGTGTTCGTGGCACTTCCGACACTTGAACACAATGTGTTCGTAGTCTATAGTTTGGGTCCAATCCTCATCCTGAAAGGATACACTATAGATTTTGGCAAGGCTATGGTCACATTCATATAAACACATATCCTAGCATAGGACGTGTACTTAGCTACCTAAGTTATTTCTAATGTCTTTACGAAGGATCCTGGATTATTTCTTATTCCCTCTAAGGTTTCAAGGTGCTATAATTCCTAAGGTAACGAGTATAACCTAAGCCAGACCGACACTGAAGTGTAGTCCTCTTTTTCAGGGGAAAAATGTTCAGTCCGATATCTTAGGTGTAACCCTGCAAAACTAAAAAGATATGGTCCTTCATAAAAAATTCTACTCCTATCTGCAGAGCACAAGAAAATTATCGTGAAAAATACTTTTGATCCTAGTTTGACGTCCATGTTGCTTTTGAATTTCCATCTCGACTGTACCCATATCATGAGAGCCTTCTTCAAGGGCCAGATGCCCATGAACTTCCTGATAAGCACATGGTCCTTCATATGTTGTATATACTCTCCAATTAGTGGTGATGTGGCTTCATACCTTGGGTTCTTCGCTATCTTTTCCAAACAACCATTCTTTAACCTTTTTTCCTATTTTGGATCTGACCCAGTATTCGAGGTGGGATGATCTGTGGTGGGATAACCCATGTCCCTTATTGACCCCGAGAGGTCCTTGGGTGTCATATTGGACCCCCCTAACAATGCTTCTTTGAACAACTTCTATTTGGCCCCTTCTTTCACTGCCCTTACTGTTGTGTCCAAATCTTGTTTCCCTACATTAGGCTTTAATGCCTTTAGCTTTTTTCCCTCCATCACTTAACTTATCATGTTACCTCAAATCCTCCACTGTCCCTCCACTTACTCTTGCATCTGAAACCTTGAAATCTCACTCCACACCCTATAAAACCCTAACCTACTCCTCCTTCCATCGCTCCTCCCATCCTCAAGAGTGAAGTGACTATTGCTAAAGTGGCAAAAAATGAAATATTTTCTCCCAATCTTTGTAAATGAAGAATATAATTAGATGGTTCTAAAATACATCTCAAAGGATGAACTACAATTAGTTATGTACAATTTCCAGAGGTACAATATCCCTTGAATAGATCACTAGTCCATAGTGTTTTTTCCAGTGCTCAGTGAAATAATTGAATAAGGCTTAATGAGGGTGATAAATAAGTTGAAAACATACTTGGAGGGTTTTAGCTACATTCAACACCACATTTATAGAATCAATTTCATAGTATGATGAATGAGATTCCTTTAACCTGTAAAAGCCAATATTTCTATGTAATTGTATTTATAAAATAATTGCAAAGTTGACTTCAATGAGAGAAAATACATTGTTATCATAATCCATCTCTACTAAGAAATTTGGGTTCTTGTTAGGAATATAGATACATGAAGTAATGGGTGTAACCAATGAGGGAATACACACAACAAAGACAAAAGGGATTCCTTCTATGGTGATCAAGTTGGACTTATCCAATGCTTATGATAGGGTAAGCTAGCTATAAAAAAAGATGATGTTGATGCATCTAACGTTCAACCTGCACTTTGTCAAATGTGTTAAGAGTTGTGTGACTTCTATTTTATTTGTAATATTAATAAGTGGGTTGGTATTGGAGTTATTTAGGCTAATAAGAGTCCTTAGACAATGATTCCCTTATTCCCCATTGATATTCCTTATTGTAGATGATGAATTGAGTATAGATGTTATGGAGGAAAACAAAGCAAGGGATTCTAAAGACATCATAATTAGGGGTGGTGTTTATTTGTATAATATTTTGTTTGTTGATGACATTATATTGTTTATTGATGGATCGATGAGAGATTATATGAAGCTCTTGAAGTGATTTTAAACTTATATTTCACTACTGCAAGTGTATTTGTATATATGAAGAAATCGACAATATCCTTCTTTTCTTGAGATGAATATCAAGTTATGCTTATTTCTTAGTTATTTCCATATCAACAAATTAAATTTGATAAAGGGAAAAAACAGTTAGGTTTTATTGCAATCCTAATGATTGTGTTAAAAGGGATTGATAATGGGTTATTGCCAATGTAAAAAATAGAGTGTTTGTTTGGTATAATAATTTTATTTCTCAAGGAAGTAGACTCATATTAGTCAAGTATATTTTGGAGGCTATACATATTTATTGGTTTTCATATATGTTTGTTACTAAAGGGATTCTAGAAAATATTAAGCAATTAAGCTATAGATTTGTATGGTCTAGATATAAGGAGAAAAAGGGAATTGCATTGGTAAAATGATAACTTGTTTCTTTACCAAAAGATATGAGAAGGTGGGGTTTGAATAATATGATTTAAGCTTTGGGAGATAAATTTGTTTGCCATCTAATTGGAGGTAAATGAATTTGGAAGAGTAGATTAGGTCTCTAAATAAAAAATGACATAGTTCATCATTGATTTACAAGCAAATAAATCTAACATTCCCATTAATTGGTCAATGAATATTTTGAAGGATAAGGAATGGGATGAGAGTGAGGATATGTATCAATCCTTCTATTGGTTGTGGTGAATAATTCAAACTATCTAAAGGCTTGATCAAGGCACTACAAAAGAAGGGTTTTTCCTTTCTGCATCAAGTTTCTCTTTTATAATTAATTACAATTTGGAGGTAAGTATGGAAATAAACTAACATTTTAGGATGATAAGGGAGATATGTTGAAGAATGAGAAACATACATACACACCCTTATATCCAACCATGCTAGAATCAAGGACAATGAAGACAAGCTCAGTTGGGGGTGAAACCATACAGATGGGGTCTACACTCCTAAATTAAGTTATCATATCATTTGTTCATCTGAAGGTGGGGATGGGGTTGTGTCTAGTGGTGGAAGGGGGGGTCAATTATAGTGGTGGAAGGAATTATGGAAGTTTAAATGCCCTCTAAATGATTATATATTAATGTGATTATTCCCTAAAAATAACCTTGAGAAATTTACATAAAAGAGGCATGCATTTTTGTCTTAATTGGTGTATACTATGTATTGGATGCAATTAATATATTGATCATGCAGTGTTGTCTTCTTGATATATAAAGAATGATTGGAAGTAATTGGAGAGATCGATTGGCTTAAGTGAGGTATGGAGAGGCATCACAATAGATGAAATATCACAAAGTGGTGAATTAATTCTATTGTTAAAAAATTAAAATATTTTCTTTTGACATATGCTTGGGGAACTAGCTAGATTGAAAATCTCAAATTTTTGAATGTAAATTAATTCTCAATTGATTCTATTGTTAAAAAATTAAAATACTTTCTTTTGACATATGCTTGGAGAAACTAGCTAGATTGCAAATCTCAAATTTTTGAATGTAAAATAATTCCTCCAATCTAGTGTGTTGTTTACAGTATGTCTATTTTATATGGGTTTACATAGGTTTCAAAGAACAAGCCACAAATCCATGTTAATGAGGAAAAATAGATAAATGTAGTACACAAGTATCCTTCGATGGGGATTATCAAAGGGACCCACCGCTTAATGGTGTATGAGACATGATTTATCTTGAGGAACATCATGTTATATATTTCAAGTTTGGCTTAGGTTGGGGGACTTACAACCTAGATAAGATAATATAAGCTAATGGTCTTAAAACTGCTACTAATTTACTTAGTTAGAAAAGGTGGCAAAAAAATTACAAATATTTTGCGATTCAATTCTTGTAGTAAATTGGATAAATTAAACAAATTTCTTGTAAAATTATAATCCATAGCCTATATTTGGGGAGGTATAACTTTCTCGGATAGTTTTTAATACAATATCTTTTCATCATGTGTACAAGAGAAGAATGTGGATGTTGGATTACATTTGGATGTGGGAGTTTGGATCATTAAGGGGAAAGTGGAAGGAAATTGGAGTGAATATTGGCCTACGTTTTCATATAAGCACGGTATTGTTAAATGTGAATATCTAGATGTATATTTTTATGGATTATTTTTGCATATGGTTAGGAACTCAATTTTTTAGAAAATTAACTAGTTTCATATTAAATAGAATATTGGCATACGTTTTCATATAAGCACGATATTGTTAAATGTGAATATCTAGATGTATATTTTAATGGATTATTTTTGTATATGGTTAGGAACTCAATTTTTTAGAAAATTAACTAGTTTCATATTAAATAAATATTCAAAAGATTTGTTATTTTTATGGATTATTTCTGTATATGGCTAGGAACTCAATTTTTTTAGAAGATTAACTAGTTTCATACTCAATAAATATTCAAAAGATTTGTTAGGGAGATGATTATGGATGTGGGAGTTTGGATGAGAAAGTGGAAGGAAATTCAAGTGAATATTGGCATACCTTTTTTTATAAGCACGACATTGTTAAATGTGAATACCTATATGTATATTTTTACTAAATATATGCTGAACTATATATATTTGAGGACATATATGAAATATGGTAGAGTACATATATGAAATATGATATTGCATTTATTTAATGTCATTTTGTTTTTATAAGAAATTATGAAACTTTTTTAATACATACTCTATCTCTCTAAATTTGAACTTGTGACCTCTTAAAAAGAAACATATGTTCTTAACCATTAGACCCAATCAAACTATTATATTTTTTTAATGTATATTTTATGATTATAAAATTCTATTTCGTACTTATGCATTATCTCATACTAATATTGACATTAATTAAATTATCATAATATATAAATCTCTATT
>ML777778.1:217991-228963 GCA_009831015.1 Picea engelmannii
TTTTTTTTTTTTTTTAACTATTAAATACTTGCAATTTTAAAATCTACACGTCAATATTGAAGTGCACTTATGAATAAGTTGAAAAACCTTTCAATTGGAGGATGATGGTTTGTTGTTAGAGACTGGGCCCATAATGGGATTGAATGTTGAGAAGAAAATATCAAGATTCAATAACATTTTTTCATTAGCTGTAGTTCAAATTCATTTTAAAACTCAAATAGGTAAATAACATTTTTTCATTAGCTGTAGTTCAAATTCATTTTAAAACTCAAATAGGTAAGGTAAGGTTTGGTTTATGGATATTTGGTATTAAATTGTAATTGTACAAATTTGAATACTAAAGAAGTTTGGGAAACCCTCACATTAATATGGGAAAACCATACTTTTAAACTATGTCCATATCACATAGATTTATTAATAGTTCATGCCTTAGGCAAAGGACTATAGCATTTGCGGTCAACCTACTGCTTATTAATCTGTGCTTTTTGTGACATTATTTGATCTATTTTGTTGACAGAATCTATGTTCAGGTCTAGAACCACATTAATGGAATACAAATGTTTTAATGTCACCATGGCAGCTGATAAGGCGTTCCCTGTGACACTGGGGCGAGTCTCGTCATGGAGATACCATAACTTAGCAAAGCACCTATGCTGAAACACCTGTAGGAACATACATTTATGCCGGAACACCTGTAGGAACTTGAACCGTCTCTTAAACGGGAGGCAGTGATAAAATTCCCCTTTATTGAAAATGAAACAGATCCTGATGTTAGTTAAAGGATATCCCAACCATGCTTGGTCCAGTTTGCCCATAAGCTGCTACGATCTCCCTGCTGGTAAGACCCTAATTCCTATATTTCTAAGTAGTCATTACAGGAGTGTAAAGAGAAGTGCTCTGCTACAACTTTACTAATCTATTTTCAACAAAACAAACATCCCTTGCATAACCACTCAACCACTCAAGGGAGGTGAAAATTGTAAATATTGGACATAATCCTAAACATTTAAAAAATATGACCATTACGGTGATAGAGAAAAGAGAATTGAATTTGAACCATAATATTTTGTTCTCTTGCATCTAAGATTGATGCTTTGCTCATCCTAGATTGATGAACACTCTTGTCACAACACAAGATGTTAGATATTACATATTTTGATGCACTCAATTCTAAAGGAACTTTAATGCAGGTAGGGCGAGAAAGCTAGGCTTCTCATCGCCGACCATAATAACCATGGGTTTTTCCTCCATATCTTCCCTATGTAACGCACTTTTATTTGCACAATCAATTGCTCATTCACCAGTGTTTCCTTCGTTACGACGAGATGACTTCATGAAGGGGCATTACCAGAATGATCAAAGCAATGGCTATAGGAATGAGCATGGCGTCGATTCCGCCAAATAGATAAGGAACATGCAGCCTCAAAGTTAAATCCGTACCATTGACATTAGAACTGATATCCTTTATCGGCACACCTTCGCCCTCCATAACCTTTCTTCTCCTCATTAGGCAATTCCAACAACGGAGTATGCTATATATATAACTTCATCGATGTGCTTATAACTTAGCTATGTGCGAGTTTGAAGCTTCTCATACAAATTTTATCATTAACTTAGGGTTTTCAAGTTGGATTTAGAATAAACGCGCGGATTGAGCATTATAATCTACTTTATCTTTTATATTTATGCAAACAACATGGACGACATGAATATGGATTGCTAAAGAACTTCATAATTATAGGAAAATTATTGTTTGTCATATTGTTTTAAATGGTTGGTTTTGCTCATTATGGTATGGTATGGCCTCTGTTTGGTGCTTAGTGGAGCTAAAAACAAACCTTTTTATTAAGCACAAAATCTGTGGGTAAAATATAGTTGCACCCATCATATACCATTAAATTAATGACAATTATTTTCCATTGACCAACTGCCTTAGCATGCTAAACTCCAATATATACCAAGATCCTTTCTTCACTTATGCTCTTAATCGATCATGCTTCAGATATCTCCAAGGCAAGATAGGTTTTGGTTCTTGATGTTTGGGAGACGTAACATAATGAGGAGCTTCCTTCATTTCAATAGAAATACAACAAGGAGAATGATCAGATTTTGCCTCGTGTGTCTAACTATTCTGTCTTTTCTTGGCTTAAAAAGACACGTTAGCCAAGTGCTCGAAACTATTAAACATACATATTAGACATACCTAGACATATTAAACAGACATATTAGACATACATGTTGTTCTTTTTATTTTTCTTAACATCCTTTGAACTGAAGAGAGATCTCCTTTCTCCCACATATCTCATCACAATTCCTATGCAACTGCACTTTATGTTTCATCCTATTAACCTTAGCGATGATTTTTTTTTTTCAGTTTGTTTTGCTGATCACGAGATACATGTTTATGTCTATCGAACACTAGGTTTGTTTGATTCGAATGACTGACTTCATAGCAAAATATTGAATCCTTCCTTAGTTATTTCTTGATCCCCTGTCATTACAGAGATTATATGTTTGACTGTTGTTGATTAGAGGATGAAGAATCATACCTTTTCCTGCCTAGAGTCGCCCCAGTGACCTGTTGTGACCAGGACGACCTAACATCGCCATTAGATTGCATGTGACATTGTTTCCAAAACCCTAAACCGTATAACGCATCCAACTCTCTCAACGTTTTTTTTTTCTTTACGGTTCATATTCTGCATCACATGTCTGACGTTCCTCAAAGCAATGGTACAGTGTGCCCATACTTAGCCTAAATAGTACTTGATTAGATAGTCCTTAAGAAGGAAATTCAAATGCTCATAAATGTTGTGTAAAATTTACATACCTTTATTATATTACCAATAACAATGGGAAATACTATGCATATACTCTTTCTCTTGCCATTACTGAACTCTTATACAAAAATCCATTATATTAAGTGGATGAGTAAACCTAAAAAATACACAGACAAAAACAAAAATCATAATGAAAGCACTCTTTAGCAATAACACTGTTGTTTTTGGTCTGTTCTCCTACAAGACCTGTGCCTTTCAAGATGCAAGCTACCGAATGTGCTCAGGTCAGGCTTTCTCTTGAAAAACAAACCTCTTTCATGAGTTAAGAGGTTTAACTTTTACTTAATGGTTAGTCTCCTTAGAATAGTTAGTGGACCTACCTCAGAACACTTGTTTGAAACTCTAGCATTAGTTTAGTCTCTTTTCATTGAGCTCTGAAAATTAATCATCCTGAGATTAATAAGAATCTAGATAATTGAAAGATTATTACTTGAATCCAAATCTAAAGAATTTTTGGAGAAATACCTGAATCTTGTATGTGAATGCAATGGAACAAGTTCTTTGTGAAGGGCGCCCTTGCTGCTGAAACCCCAACAGTGTCTTGATGAAAATAATGGTCCCGGAAAAAACATTATATGATATTTCTTAAACTTTGCAAGTATCCAGGTGCTGAAGGAACAGTAGGCGCACAACGACTTAGCCTCTTCTCCCCAAGGTGCTATCTCTCCTGGCCTCTAGTCCCCGAGACAGTTCCTTTGCCAAGGTGACACTGTAATCGACGTGTGTTTTAATGCACCTCACAAATGTTTGAAAAGTTTAATGACTTTAGTTTTAATGCTTAGACTTGTTTGTTTCAAGGATTTATTTTATTTTATTTTTACGTTTATTTTTATTAGGGTGATGCCACGAGGAGGCTGGTGATGCCACCAAAGTATTTATTTTATTCTATTTTTACTTTTATCTTTTATTAGGGTGATGCCACCAGGAGGAGGCGGGTGATGCCACTATTAATCATTTGTCATCTTGGTTTGTTGATGCCACTTTTCCTCATTTGTCATCCTGGTTTGGTCCGCGTTGGCAGTGGCTGCTAACATCTCAATTTGGCAGGTGCTCTTACTGTAGGGTGGCGAAGAATAGTTTCAAGGCAGGGTTGACTCTTCCCCCTTCCTCCTTGGTTCTCCTAGATGGCATCTGGTCTTCATACTGAGAATCCTGTTGGAAGAGTCTGGTAGCATGATGGTGTTTTTTAAGTTGTCATTGAGGTTCATGTCTTTGAAAACAGTCTATGAGTAAAGCATTATGGATGCTTGATAGACCTATTGTTGCTTGTTGGGCCAGGCTTAAACTCTTAAAGGTTTATTTCCAACTTATCAACCCATGGCTGGGTCTGGAATAATTTTTCTTATGTTATTGCTGGAAGCTAAGGCGTGCTTGCTTTTTTGAAGTGTGCTCTGCAATCAATGGCATTCAAAACTCTGAAACTGTAAGTAGATTTTTCAAAAATTAAATATGCTTCGTTCCTTTCATGATGGTTTCATAGGTTTGTAGTTGATTGTTGAATTTTTGTTATATTTTTCAAGTGTTCCACGGGCGGGCTTGTCGTGGAGCTCTTGCTTTACAATGGATGTAAGCATGCCGGGTTTTCCTTGATGTCTTTTTTATTTGGTCTCTTGCTTTGTTACTTGCCATTTAGAAAGTATGGGAGAATGAATTATATATGAAGAGTCCAACATAATTTTGTTGTTTTCGCTTGACGTGCTTGGTCTAGTGTAGGAAGTGGTGATGATTATGAGTGTTATGGAGGTAGTAACGCATGTGAAAAAAAATTATGCATGTGTTTGTTCTTTCATTTCTCTGGTTTCATTCTCGCTGTTGATATGGTTCAGTGGGTTCGTAAGTATTTATTTCTTTAGCTACTTCCTTCAGCTTCCCTCACGATTCTGTTCCCACGATCCTTATCAATTATTTTGTAACTTCCTTCAATTGGTAAGTACTTCGACATTTACATGGTTTTTTCTACTGTGTCTAACACAACTGTAGCATTTCCCTTATATTCTCTAACGATACATATGTCCTTACTCTTCCTCATGATTCTAAGTGCATTGATCTCTTCTTTGTTCATGTTTCTTTTCGGTGGATTTGACCTCATCAGAACAACCGTGCACTCTTTCCTGGCCTCTTCAACGATGTTTTTTGGAAGATTCTTTATAGTGTTCTCAGTTCTTCCAATGGGATTCTTTTGGGAGCTTTGGGAAAGTTTAAACCCAAACTTATGACCCTCTTGAGGGCGAATCCAACATAAGCGATAACATGTTCATCACGTCGCCGCGATTTTGTTGTGAAGCCTTGGAATGTGTGCTACCAACTTCATGGAACTATAGTGGGTCTTAAGCATTATCCTGGATATTCATTGCATCATTATTGATTCGTTTCGATCGATTATTCTCCCTATCCACTCAGTCTTGATTTAGTAGGGAGATGTGCATTTTCTCTATAGACGATGCAATCAATGAAAAATTTGTGGTTCACCATGAAGGAGAGAAATTAATTAATTATAAACGATGCATTTTCTCTATTTTAATTATTTTATCATTTTATTATTGTATATATATACTAGCACAGTCACATAATTGTGATTGATGAACATCAAAAGGCATATGAAACGTGCAGATTGTTAAAATGCTTGAGAAAAACGCAGGGACAGGTGAGGAAATTCGTGGTTAATAATTCAGACGTGGTAATGTTAAACGTTAATTATTTAAGCATGGCAATCATATAGTGCTATAGTAATTTCTTAATATGATTAGGTAAATGTTAAAAAGTAAACAGGTTAATGATGTATTCAAAAATACAAGGAGATTATGAAGAGTAAATCACATTCATTGATTTGGGAGGATGACTAAGAATATTCCAGCGTCTTTAATTGTTAGCCATTAGATTATAATTTTAAATTAAAAGATGATTAATTGTGCCCATTGCCAATAGGTATACACCTTTCGACGTAATAATTTATACAAAAATATTTTAGTTAAGATAGATATTCAAATTTTTTTATTTATAATTGACATTTAATTTTTTTAATATTACTTATTAACTTTATATTCAATACAAAATGAATTACACATCTTCTCCATAATATAATATAAAAAAAATCTCTAAATACAAAAATCATTTTAATTTTTTTTAATATATTTATTCATTATTAACATTTTTTATTAATTGAATGGGTAAGCAACGGATATAGGCATCTATGCCCAATGAGGATGTGTCCGACTAGCAAAGGAGGCAGGGGATGAACAAGCACATAACAATTATACTCGAGCATTAGGAGAACGACGCCCAATTTAGTTGGTTTAATGACGATATTAATGTTGGTTAATGGGGTACCATCATGTCGATTGCACTATCAACAATGATATCAACCACCCTCGCTCCAACTGATAGCAGATTATGGGAGATTTGGCATTGTATGATAGTCTAGGAGTGGAGGATGAACAGATTTTCTCGCAACATTATGATAGGGAGTGGTTATGACTGATGCTTGGGAAAGAATAATTTAAACATCGATACTCTTCGTGCCCTCTAGGAGTTCGAGGTGTTATCAGTTTTCTAGGTCGACACTAACAACAACACCAATATCGAACTTGAATTAATGGCGCTCACTCGAGGATTTCATCGGGGTTATCGTCGAGGGAGTGGAATTCCAACCGACCCATCTGATGCAAGGCACATGGGCCCATAATCCTCTAGAACTAGAGTACCAAGTGATGCTTAGGAAGAGAAAACATATTTTAGGGTGTTCACCTTAGCTCAAATTTACGACTACCTAGTGGAAATTGAGGATAAAATTTGAAGCATAACGCACGACTGGGAAGTGGACGCAGACATCAAAAGTTGGGTTCCTAATGTGTGAAGTTTAAGGGCTCATGATACCAAGTATTGGAAAACTATTGACCTATACTAGCATCTGAAAATGCTACTAGGGAAAATGATATAGGATCGACAGGATAATAACTTAAAATATCAAAAAAAATTATTTATTAACAAAACTTATTTATTAATAATTTATAAATTAAATAGTTTTAATTAAATATTAAAATTTTTAATATTTAAAATATTTAAATGTAATTTTCTAAAAGTTTGGAAAACAAAAGTTATTAATCAAAAGTAAAAAAAAATATTGAAGAAGTATTTTTTATTATAATCTAGATTTTTTAAGAAATATAATTTTTTTATTAAAATTAAGGTATAAATAGGAAAATTTCAAAAAGAAAAATAAAATAGTATACATAAGAAATGTAATCGATCATATACATTGCATAACCCACAAAAAAAAAGATCAGAAATGTAAGCTTCACCCACTTCGTTATGGCCTTACACTATCACCAAGGCTGTGGGTAACAAAGCTTTTGAGCTCAACACTCCACCCTTTTTTGGTCTGCATCCAGTATTCAATGTGGATCTCCTTCGACCATATTTTCCACCGTTATTGGACACCTCTCAGATCGTCGAACAACTGACAACAACGGAGCTCAACCCTAATTGCATGGAACAAACATCCATCGATCATATAGTGGACACACAGGTCAAGGGCACTCGCCAACAACAGATCCAACTTTATCGGGTTGTTAAGGCAGAGCAACTCCTACATCAAGGCAAGTGGCTCACCTGGGGCCAAATCCAACAGATGTTTCCTCACCTCATGGAGGAATTCAACGCAATGGAGACCATTGCTTCCTAAGGGGGGAGGATTGATCCAGGTGGATATTGGTGGCCACCCACCTATTTCAACCAACTCCTCATGTCCGTTTTTGATTCAACATGTCTTTCTCTAATTCTTTATAATTGTGAGTTCTACACTTTTGGGGTTGTCTGAAGCCTCACACATTCTCCAGGTGGATACGACTGGCCTCTCTCCTAACCCAACTGGCTTATTTTGTATGTTTTCATGTCAGCACATCTTGTTGTACTTCTAGGGCTGTTTTGGGGCCCTAAACGTTGTTTTTTTACTCACCACAGTCAAACTGTAGACGGAGTCAGAGTCTGATGGTGGAATGTGTAGATCTCTGAAATACCTTTCCAACAGGCTATCACGCGCCTAAAACAGAGGTTGTATGCAAAAGATATGACCCTAGGAAGTTGAGGTACCAAATTAGACCAACTTATCCATAGGGCCCACATGACTTTTGATGTTTCACCTTCTAGGGTTGGGTTTTTGGATGTCTAGGGTTTTGGAATTCATGAGTAATATGAAAAGGGCCTATGGAGCCTCATTGTATTCCTTTCTTCTCATACAGATGCACGTAGCATCCACATCTCTTCTCAGAGATAGCTACCACCATTCGGGCAAGTTTCAGTTTTGCAGTTTTACAGTTTCATCGTATTTTATTATTTAATAGAATATATTGTTCACTGGATATTTGTTTTATTCTTCCTATCTTTGTGTTTATGATATTTAGTCTGTTAATCACTTCGTTCCGCTCCAAAATCTGGATCATAAAGGTAACAAGATGGTCCACAATTGAATGGTATCTCCTAAATCCAGCCTGGCCTTTAAGTCTTTTACAGTGACTTTATAGCCTAATGTTATTCGTCTTTTCCAAAAAATTCCATAAATCTTGGATAAAATTGGGCTAATCATAATGGTCCTATTATTAGAGGGAATTTTTCTATCCCCTTTTTAAAAATAAGAAGAATGAGGCTTTGCATCAAGGGTTTAGGGAAGCCCTGCTTGACTGCTAACTTGAAGAGCTTGTGTATGTGAGGGATGAGGATGGGCCCTCTGATTTTAAAAATTTCAGCTTGGTAGCCTTCAAAGTCCTTAGGTTTCCCAATTCCAAGCCGCTTAACCTTGAACCCTATGTCATCCAAAGAAAATCTTCATCCTCTGTAGGGATAATAGGAATGGTGTCCATGAAATTAGGGAAATTGTAAATAATTTTAAGGTAGGAATTCTAGCCCCTTAAGGGAATCATGTTATTTTATTTAATATTGCGGATAAAAATTTGCCTCCATAACTTATTAGGATCAAGCTTAGATAGTTGTGAAAGTTGTTCTTGTCTTTTATCGATATAGTACCTTTTTTTTGTTTTAATTAGAGATTTGTGCGTATTGATATTATCAAGTTTTAAGGATTCATTAGAAGAATCCCTAATGGATTTCCTAGAAATTTTACATTCTTTATCATACCAAGTGTTGGTTGTTCTATTATTCTTTTTACATGACACCTCTAAAGGGAACTTGTTAATATAAGTGGAAAGGGTAGTTGTAAAATTATGATAGAGGTCTTCAATGCTGTTCGTATAAGTTAGAAGATGTAATTCATTATTTAAATCCTTTAAGAAAAGGTCAACTTTACTTTTGTCAAAGATAAGTTACCTTTGATTATTATAATTCTATTCAATGGCGCTCCAATGCATGGCAAAGTTTAGAGTTAGGGTTAAATGTCTATGATCAGAGTCGGGTTCATGGTCATTTAAAAGGTCAAAAATTATTATTTGGTTGGAAACAGGGATATTACATATCACATAATCTACGACACTACTACCTAGCCCATGAATACAAGTTATGTGGTTGGAGTTTTGCCACTTCATTACCCTATTGAAAATTATTAGGTCTTGAGAGATGCAAATCTTGACCAGCTCAGTACCAAAAAAATTCTCAATTAGGTCTTTAGAGCTTCTTTTGTACCTATTAGCTAGAACAAGGTCCTCATATAGCCATAAAGGATTATGGTTGGAATCATTTCTTAAAAGAGTAGATTGGTTAGTTGTAGTCATAGCATTGAAGTCTCCTGGCAAGAGTATATTACCTTCATTTTTCAAACTATAACTATCTTGTTCTAAATTATAATAGGGACAATTGTTGTCTAGATTGTTTTTCTTATAAAAAGTAGAATTAATAGGTGCAAAATAGAAAATTGCTATATACATCTTCTTAGCATTGATGTCTGAAATTTCTATCCAAATGTATTGATTGAGAGGGTTGATCTTATGAAATTTATTGTGAGGAGAAACACTCTTTCTAATATAATAAGCTATGACTCCTATCCCTCTATGGTAGGACATTTTGTTCCATGTTGACCACAAGACAAATCATTCTATGTTAGAGACTTTAGACTCTTCATGCTCCCAAGTTTCAACTAGACAAATAATATCAATATTACTCGGGATCCAACTTATCATAGAAACTTTTCACCATGGAAACCCACGAGAATCCCCAAAAAGGATCCCGAGTGTCCCAAATTCCTATTTATTATTATCATTCTAGTCTCTATCTCCAACAATAGGTTTTTGATTTCTAATTATTGGCCATTTTTCTTCTTTCTCGACTTCCTTTACCTTTTGATCTTCCTTCCTTAATTCAACTTGGTCTTCGGGAATGAGGTCTTAATTTATAAATATTCTTGACCCTTTTAAGTTTGGAGGTTTACTGAGTATGCTATATTTATGGTCATTACAACTTATTTTGACATGGATCAACCTATCTTTCTGATTAATTATTTTTCCTAGCCTCTTTGCTTCTATGAGGTAAGTTGTTTCAATTTGTGATTTTTTTTTTAATTCTTCTTTTACTATGGCTAGCATATCCTCCTCTTGTTGTTCTTTTATATGAAAAATTATGAGGTTCAAGGATCTTTTATTATGCTCATGGTCTAGTTTAATTAGCTTATTCATTTAATCTTTGATGGGTTTGATATCCAATTTTTTTTCTAGAGGGTCAAATTGTTGGTTAGTTTTTCTTCTAGCTCTTTAATCCTATATCTGAAGTTGTCATTTTCTTCAGCCTCTCCTTCTTGGGTTGATTGTTTTTGTTTTTCCATTTCTTGAATTCTACCCTTCATTGTCCGCAATTGGCTCTTGAACCCTGACATTCTATCCTTGATAGTTTGAATCGTATCTTCAAAGAGTTTAATTTTTTTTATTATCAAGAATTGCCTCTAGCTCTATTTGGAGCTTTACTTCTCTTTCTTCACTCCGTTTTTCTAATAATTCTAACTCTATTTGGATTTTGGCATCTCTTTCTTCTCTCATTTTTTCTGATGATTCCATATATTAGTAAAGGCCCTCTAGGGGGACTTTAGGATAAGTGGTGGAGTGTTCATATTGAAAATAAGAGAAAATAAATAACAATTGTTATTTTTGATTGACTTTTAAAAATGATTTTATTTACTTGTATAAAATCAATTTTTA
>ML777778.1:231989-251287 GCA_009831015.1 Picea engelmannii
CTACTTGGTCTAATATGTCGTTAGGTAAAAGTGTGTTTCTTTAGTATGCATTTGTAGTTAGGAAATCCGACGGTCACGATATGTTCCCAACATAGAGTGATCCAACGGTTCATACTCTCCTCGATCTTAATGACCATTGATCTGTGTATTAACACTCGATTGGTCCATGATCTCTATTTAAAGAGCATGGAGGGTCATTTGGCGATGATCGATTGTGAGAAACTCTCTTGTAAAATCTCTCTGTAATCTTTTTCTTTTCATTAATAAATTGATCCAAGTGGCCACGTTGGCTGGGGCTGTGGATGTTTCCCCGTAGGGGTTTTACCACGTGAAAACATCGGTGTGTTGATATTTGATCTGGTTATGGGAGTGGTTACTGAAGTTGTTCGTCCTCTGTTGGAATACCTGTGTTGTCGAACATCCATATCAATGTTTGATTAAGTCCTAGCCGTCGGATTGAAAAATGAAAGGATGAGTGTAAGGATCAAATTTGACCATTGATTTGTTTTCGTGAAATAAACCATTCTATCTAGTTGAAAGGTCAAATACTCGAAGGAGCTGAGGATTGTCGATGTGTAGGAGGACACACATCAATAGATCGTGTACTCCGGTTGGAACACTCTGGGAAAAAGTAAAGGAAGGAAGAAAGTTGAGACTTGAGATTCTCGAACCCCGGAAACCTGAAGTGAATCTCAATCATGAAACTCTGGGTGGAAGCACCGCGGAGAAAGTGAATTTTGAGAATCGAGACTCCCGAAGCCTGAAAGGTGAAATCGATCTCATCCATCGGTTTGGAGGGCCACATGTCAGTTGGTTGTTAAGACTAAGGATCGCGTGTGGACGGAGGAAAGAAGGTAGGAAAGGAAGATATATCAGATTCATTGATCGAACGAACATCATCAAGATCATGAGATCGATGGTCCCGTCGCATTGTGGGGTCAGAACATGCTTAGGTCTTAATTTTTCGTGAGTGGGCCACAATTGAAACTATGGTTTTGGAGAAAGTGTACGTGGAAGATGGAGGTGGATTGAAGGGAGAAAAGCAATTGATCCCAAACCACACTTGGAAGCACATGCAATCTTTCTCTTACACAAGGGTGTAGCCCTAGGTCACATGCGACATGGGGCTAACGAGAAGAGAGCTCGCGCCCGCAATCACGTGGTCAAAAGAGACCATCGCCCAAGGTCATATCAAGAAATGAAGACAACACTCACAAGACTGAGTTTGGGAAGTGCCTTTTGAATATGTGTTTGGTCACTGCCGATGGTCACGTTAAAGGAAGGGGCTTAGCCAAAAAATCTAGCCCCCACTATGAAGTTTTTCTCAGGAAGGGAAAAGGCGGCAAAGGGATGAGCGCACAGAGGTTCTCTTTGTAACTGCTAGAAAAGAGTGATTGTATCTGCTAGAGAATTCAAAGAGATTCAAGGTGATTGCCAGAGGAGCTGAAGAGTCTCGAGGTAACTTCTAGTGAAAAGAAAACTCTTCATAGAAACAATTGACAGATGGAAAAGTGTCGAAGACTGTAACTGCCAGAGAAACCAAATAATCTCAGGATAATGACCACTGATGAAGAAAAAACTCATAATTATCTCCATAGAGGACAAAGAGTTGAGTTTATGATCTGGCAGAGGACTTGACATGATAAATCTATGCATAATAGAGAAGATATGGTTTCTTTTTTTGATAGTTATCCACGTGGGTAGAAGCAAGATATGCGTAGGAGCTGAAGCACATAGAAGAGGCATAGCGTAGAGAATGGAAATGGTGCACATAGCATAAAACGTATAAGAAATACATAGAACAAACATGCATATCCGAGAGAGGAAGAGAAATCCAAGGTGCGCATGTAGAGATAGAGAAAAAGAACATAAAGCTCAGGAAGGTGCGAGCAGGAAGGCACTGATGCAGGTAGAGAAAAGCAGTGTAGCAGAACAATGATGAGACTGGTAAGTCATTGATAAATACTGTATCACTGTAATACATTTCTGTAACAAATATTTATATCTCAGGGTGGTAGGGTGGTTCTAGGGAGGACTGGTGTCCTCAGAGTTTCAAGTGGGTGCTTGAACACATGAAATTGTAGCTTCCATCTGGTTGCAGCCAAAAAAACCAGGGTGGTAGGGTGGTGAAAGGGAAAACTATTGTTCTCTGTTATACAGGTTGGCACTTGTGTATCTGGAAGTTGATGCTTCCATCCAGTTGGTGTTGGAACACAAAGGGAGTTGGTGATTCCTTCTAGTGGGTGCTAGAGAAGTCAGAGAGTTGGTTCTCTCAACAAGTTGCTTCTTTTAAAACATAAGTGGTAGCCTCGAAAGGAGTTGGTGCTCATAAGAATGATAATGTACATAAAATAAAGTGTAATATCCCTAAGGACGAACCCGATTGTAAATGTAAATACAAATGTACTTAAGCTGGTGAGCTATTTGATATAATTTTTTGTATGCACATTTCATGGCATAGTGCACACATGCACTGCGCAGTAAAATGAGGAAGTGTACACATTCCAGGATACCACGTGCAACAACTTAAGTGCGCGTGATTTTGAGGCCAGAGAGCCTTTTGTGTATATGTTGTGCTTTATAGGCTGGTGAGTCATTATTATAAGATAGGATGCTTATGTTTTGATTAGGTCAGATAGCCTCGATGTTAAAGACCAATGCGCCTACTTTTTTATATATCCCATAATTAATATAAAATACATCGTTGCACGCAGACCAACCACGATAAAAGAGATGGGGGACTAAAATCCACTATTTAGGGAAAGGGTAGGGCTAAAAGTTAAGGAAAGGTTATAAGCTAGGGAGTTTAATCCAAAAAGGAATATTATAATAATATTTCTTAAATCATAAAGTATGGATAATTATTTTATCCTAAGTTCTAAAGTTGGGTACAAGTGGGCCAAAGTAGCTCCCAACATGACAAGTTTCAAGTTGGGGACATGCATACATAGTGTTGGGACTTAGTTCATTTTCCCATCTTTTTCATCATTCTTCCCATCATTCCTTCCATCATTCAGTCATCCAATCAATCATCCATGAGCATGCACACACCCATTGAGATATCCTTCGTATCTTCATGACTGTACCTGAACCTGGATCCATAGCCATTCTGTGTTGGTGTATCCGATTAGCTTGGGAGATGGACTGAAGAAGTGGGTTGTCAAGCCCATGGGATATTGAAGAGGCGGGTTGTCAGGCCCGTGAGCAATTCTCTGGGTGAGAGAATTGTTGGGAATTGATTTCCTGAAGGTGCTAAACTGCAGCTACAGTGCTTTGAGACTTCATGTCCGGCCTGTTGTTGAAGCCCGAAAAGGAAGTGGGGCAGCTGAAGGACTATTGAGTAGAGAAGGGGTACACTTCCTGGGTGGGATAGGCGTGTGGGGAATGAGGGAATGTAGGTTTTTAGTTTGAGTTGGTACCTGAGATGGAGTCTTTTCTGTTGTCTATGAGCCTTTAGCCTGGTTAGGAATCCCTTTACCCGGGTGGAGTTTAGTCCCAACTTGGGGGTGAATCACTGTTGAGAGTGATGAATAGTGTGGTCTAAGGCTGGGAGGTTCGTGAAAGGTATGAATTCAGTTGGTGACATTCTTACCAAGATAAGTGCCAATTGTGTGATAAATTTACATGTTGTATTGTTATTTACATGCTTATTTTTATGGGTTATCATATGTGCAATTATAACTGTGTTTGTTTTTATGGGTATTTCCTGTATATGATGCATGTATATGTTTACTGTTATTTTAGTGTGAATCTGTGCATTTACAGATGTATTTGGCTGTTTACGTTTTAGATATATGTTTCCGCAAGAGTTATGTGTGTATATATTTTAATTGCATGTAGTTCGAAAAATTCATGTGGCATAGATCAGTTGGATGCTGGGTATATTACAATATTTTCCACAGAGAGAACATAAGCATTCTATGGTGTAGCGTGGCTCGACATGGATGGTCGGGGACATTACATAAAGACTACTTATCATATCAAGAAGAAAAGGTTTTCTCCCTTTATGGGTTTTCTCAGGAATATCTGTCTCTGTGTATTTCATGTGTGTGATTGATGTTGAATACTCTATTTCTTAATTCCCTAAATTAATGTGATCATCATTGAGTGTTTTGTAATGAGTTTAAAAGGGGAAAAAATGTTTAATCAGAGTAACAACTGATTCACCCCCCCTCCCCTCTCAGTTGTCTTAGTAATTCCAACAATTGGTATTAGAGCGGGTTACTTTTATTTAAAGGTAGATCGATAAGCTTAAACATGAAAAGTCATGATGGAACTTCAACCAATAAGCCCCCCTGTTCAATGGAACACAAATTTTCTTCTGGAAAGTTAGGATGAGAACCTACATAATGGATTTAGGTGCAGATGTCTGGGATGTGGTAGAGACTGGTTATGTAAAGCCAGTTGTACTAGCTAATAAGGATGAAAAGCTATAATTCAGCTTCAACGCTAAGGCTATGAATATTATTCCGAGTGGGCTCGTAGAAGCAGAATTTGTAAAAGTTATGCACTTAGAATCTGCCAAATAAATGTGGGAAAAACTCATTAACAATTATGAAGTTAATGATAAGGTAAAGGATGCCAAGATTCAAACCTACAGATTACAGTTCGAACAACTAAAGATGAATGAGGATGAAACAATTAATAAATTTTTATTAAGAGTTGAGGAGCTTGTGAATTCCATGAAGGGTCTTGGTGAGAAGATTGAAGACGTATTTTTAGTTCAGAAAATTTTGAGATCTCTGCCAGATAGGTTCAACCCAAAGGTCTCTGCTATAGAAGAAATTAATGATCTAAAATCTCTTCCTTTTGATCAAATTATAGGAACATTGATTGCATATGAAATGAGGATAGTTAAAGATAAACCCACCTCCAGAGAAGCATCATTTAAAGCAGATAAGAATGAGGATTCTGAGCCTGATGAAATTGAAGCAAAATTTGTGAGAAGACTAAAGAAAGGATCAGACAAGTATCAAGGTAAGTTTCCCTTCAAATGTTTTAACTATGGAAAGATTGGTCCCTTTGCATCTAAGTGTCCACACAAGAAGAAGGACTAGAACTCTGAAGGTGAAGAGAATTACAAATCCAAGAGATTTGTTAAAAATAAAAGTTTATGTGTAAACAATGATGACTTTTCAGGAGACACAGATAGTGAATCTTCTTGTGAAGATAAAGTTAATGAATTTATGCTTATGTCCAAAGATGATAATAAGAGCACAGGAAGTGATGTTAATGATGAAGAAGATGTGGTTGATATGGAAGGTGAACTAATCAGTGCTTTGGAAGAGATTGACAGACTCAGACTTAAGAAGAGAAAACAAAAACAATTGTTGATGTAGTTTGAAAAGAATGGTAAAAAACCTGATGAAGACTTTTCCCTACTAAAAGTGGAGTTAGAAGAGGCAAATAAAATAGAGGACACTTTGAAACAACAATTATCAGAGAATAAGGCAAGATGTGAAGCCTTGGAAGAAGAGGTATTAAAACCCAGGAAAGAGATGGAGAAGTTTAAAGCATTATATCTCCAAAATATTCCAAGCATTAAAGCCTCAACATAACTAAATGACATTCTGAGCAAACAAAGATCTCCTTTGTTGAAGACTGGTTTAGGCTATGTAAGTGGTTCAAGCAACAAACAACCAGAAAGAAAAGAGCTAGTAAAGATGATCAAGTTCCAAGTCAACAGACAATCAGACCATGTGAATACTCTGCCACCAACAACTAATGAGGACAAGATGATCCCTAATAAAAAACTAAGACATCAAAAGATGGAGCAACAAATGCCAAGAAGAAGGCCATCCTTTAGGTACCGAAATTTATTTCATGGTTACTTTTTTTACTGCTCTAATTTTGGTCATAAGATTGCAAATTGTCAAATTAAGTTTAGAGACATGCAACTGAGGAGATCAAGAAACAAACACTCTTTGCAACATAGAACTAAACATCCAATGAGTAGACAACATTGCACCAATCTCTTTGACCTATTGAACAATGAGCTTGAATGCTATAACTGTCATAAATTCGGACACAAAGCTGCAAATTTCCACCTGAAGAATTACAAAGCAGATCCAAGGATAAAGCTCTTAGCTAGAAATGCCAACACATTGAAAAATAAAGATAGTGAAAAATGTGGTCTAGTACGTTCAGTTCATAAACAAAAAGACCCCTAGAATATAAATAGTGGATGTTCAAAGCACATGACTGGAGACAAGGATAAGCTTCTGTCTGTAAGTAAAAGAAAAATAGGAAATGTGACCTTTGGAAATGATGAAACAGGTAAAATCAAGGGTAAAGGGATGGTGAGTTTGAGTAATGGAAAAGGAGATGCCCAGGATGTTCTTCTTGTAGATGGTCTGAAACATAATTTGGTCAGTGTAAGTTAAATGTCTGACAGAAGCTGTGAAGAGGTGTTCACTTCCAAAGATTGTATGGTAAATAATGTTCACTAGAGACAAGTGCTGGCTAAAGACATAAGGACAGATAATAATGTATGTGTGTTGGAAGAATATATGAAAGAGTGGTATCTAAGAAAACATGATGAAAGCTGATTATGACATAGGAGATTTGGACATCTAATCTATGACCACTTAATCAAGCTCAAAAATCTTGAGGCAGTAAAAGATCTTCCAAAATTATCAAAGCCACTAGATTCTGTGTGTAAACCCTACCGAGTAGGAAAGCTAACCAGGACACAATTCAAATACAAAGATCTCTACTTTAACAGAGAAACCACTCCAATTAGATCATATGGATTTATGTGGACCATCAAGATAGGAAGGCATAGGGAAGGAAAACTACTTCATTCTGATAATTGATGATTACTCCAGACTCACTTGGGTTGCTTTTCTAAAAAAAAAAATTGAAGCATTTGAGCAATTTAAAATATTTAAAGCTTTAATTGAGAATCAAACAAGAAACAGGTTAAAATCAGTAAGATCAGACAGAGGAGGAGAATTCATGTCAAGTGATTTCAAGGAATTCCGTGATAAACATGGGATCAAGAGATAATACACAATCCCAGGAACTCCACAACAAAGTGGAGTATTTGAGAGGTTGATGAAGGAATCCTAGTAAGAGAGGTGAGAAATATTGAGTCTTCTACAGAGGACACAACTGAAGCTGAAGATGAACAGGTCTAAGACTCAGAAGGAGAAGACTCTGAGTTAGATACACATACTTTGCAGAAATAAAATAAGAAAGTCCATCCTGTCAGGGGGAGTATGTGTTGGTTAAATATCTGATACCTCCGAAAAGTACTACAATAGCTCAGGTGGAGCATGTTTTCTTTGACATTGATGTCAAAGGGGGAGAAAATGTGTGGTCTGGATGCTACAGTTGGAGGTCTAAGGAGAACAGTGAAGTCCTTCAGGGTTGTCATCAATGCGAAAGGGGGAGATTGTTGGCATGTTTACAGGGAGAGTGTGCTTGTCATTGATGGCAAGAACAACAACAATGATGAAATATTAGTAGTAATGACGACAAATAGGAAAGAAAAAATGATAGAATTGAGAATGAAGAGACCATGAGAAATTTCTTTCTACAAGATCAGGAGGACGAGCACAGGGAAAAGAGTTGGAGTTTCCATATAGCCAAAGGTTATCATGAAGGTAGGAAGGAGCGTGCGCAAGATTCCTTAGAATCCCTGAGTTTGCAGAAGGAATCAAGCTTAGGAGGAATAGCGTAGAGTTTCACGCAGAGAGAAAGTGTGTGCCAGGGCTGAGGTTAACTTCATTTCCAAAGCTTAGGAGAGATAACATTTTTCATATGTGCAGATGAGACCCAAAGTCATCAGGACTCACAGAAGGAGAAAAGGTCGAGACCCTTGAACATTTAGAAAACCTTCTAAGTCAGAGAGATCAGAAGCCTCAGTAGCCATCCGATCAAGAAATTGACGGTGTTGATCGTCTCATATAATAGACATCGGTCATATGAGTGACTATGGGCTTGAGGACCATTGGAGGATTGTGACCGTTGGATCTACAAGCCAGATCAATGGTAGAAATGAATTGCTGAGAGCGAAAGAAGAATTAAACATCTCGCTAGTTCCAATCTCGTAATTGGTCTAGATCATCAGATATGATAGACTCAGATATCGAAGATCGTGGTTGATCCAACAGGTGATCAGATTAATTCGAATTGAACTGTGACCGTCAGATGCATAATCGCCAGATCAATGATAGGGACAGATTGTGGAGATCGAGAGGAGAATTAAATATCGCGCTAGTTCCAATCCCACAATTAGTCAGGACTATCAAATGTTATAGCCTCAAATATCGACGATTGTGGTTGACTCACCAACGACGCACAACTTCAGATTGCGGAGTTTTGGTGACGAGTTAAATCACTCACAATTTGTGGTTCCGCAACCATCCTTGATCGTTGATATTCTTAGAGAATCTTCACAACCGTTGGATCAATTTAAGTGGAAGGATAGGATAAGTGGGGCTAAAGGGTTGAGAATTTGATTATCCGAATACCCATCAACCATCAGATCAAACCCTAATTCCTGTCAGTCGTCAGATCATTTTAAAGTGGAAGGATAGGATAAGCGAGGTAAAATATCTGAGATCTCATTTATGCAAATTTTCGTCAGCCGTTGGATCATTCTAAGTGGAAGGACATGATAATGTAGAAGAGCTGCATCGTAGATAGATCGAGCCATCTATCCAAGATCATGATAGACGAACAACATTTAGTTCGGGTATAAATATGCAAGGAGGTTAAGCTTCAGAAAAAATTCACTTCATATTTTTCAGTTTGAGATTTGAAAAACACGAAGCCCTGAGAGCCAAAAATCCAAAATGGATAAGGACCATCGGATCTAGAGAACATACGATGACCATTAGATCAGGGAGATCTAAGTTAGCAGATTACGTTAGCAAACCTTGTCTGTAAGGACATGTGGCAGACCACGTCAGTAAAGGACATATGGGATATCACGTCAGAAGGATATGTGGTAGACCACGTCAGCAAGGACGTGTGGCAAACCACATCAACAGATCACGTCAGCAAGGACACGAGTCGTCCAATCTAAAAGATAACTTCAGGTGTATTCTCAACCGTTGATCATAGTACAGTGGAAGGATAGTGTAAGTTTGAAAAGTTGAAATCTCAAAGGGCGAAGTTTCGATAGTCGTCCATCTCAATTTTTGATTAAGTCCTAGCCGTCAGATTGAACAATGAAAGGATGAGTGTAACAATCAAATCTGACCATTGATTTGTTTCCGTGAAATAAACCGTCCGATCTTGTTGAAAGGTCAAATACTCGAAGAAGCTGAGGACCATCGATCTGTAGGAGGACACACATCAAGATATCGTGTACTCCGGTTGGAACACTCTAGGAAAAAGTAAAGGAAGGAAGAAAGTTGAGATTTGAGATTCCCAAACCCCGGAAACTCGAAGTGAATCGCAACTGTTCGATTCGAGAAGACCATGTGTTGATAGATCGTGAACTCTGGGTGGAAGCACCGTGGAGAAAGAAGATTTTGAGAATTGAGACTCCCGAAGCCTGAAAGGTGAAATCTATCTCATTCGTCGGTTTGGAGGGCCACATGTCACTTGGTCGTTAAGACTAAGGATCGTGCGTGGACGGAGGAAAGAAGGCAGGAAAGGAAGATAGATAGGATCATTTGATCGAAGGAGCACCATCAAGATCATGAGATCGATGATCCCGTCGCATTGCGGGGTCAAAACATGCTCGGGTCTTAATTTTTCGTGAGCGATCCGTAATTGAAATCATGGTTTTGGAGAAAGGGTACGTGTCAGTTGGAGGTGGATTACGGGGAGAAAATTAGTTGATATCAAACCACTCTTGGATGCACCCACAATCATTCGCTTACACAAGGACGTAGCCCGAGGTCACATGTGACAGGGGGATAACGAGAAGAGAGATCGCGCCCGCAATCACGTGGTCACAAGAGACCATCGCCTAAGGTCATATCAAGAAATGGAGCTAGCGCTCACAAGACCGAGTTCATGAAGCACCTTTTGAATATGCATTTGGTCACCACCGATGGTCATGTGAAAGGAAGGGGCTTAGCCAGAAAATATAGCGCCCACTGTGAAGTTTTTCTCAGGAAGGGAAAAGGCACCAAAGGGATGAGCGCGTAGAGGTTCTCTCTGTAACTACAAGAACAGAGTGATTGTATCTGCTAGAGAATTCAAAGAGCTTTAGGGTGATCGCCAAAGGAGCGAAAGAGTATCGAGGTAACTACCAGTGAAATGAAGACTCTTCATAGAAACAATTGATAGATGGAAAAGTGTCGAAGACTATAACTGCCAGAGAAATCAAAGAATCTTAGGATAATGACCACTAATGAAGAAAAAGCTCATCATTATCGCCAGAGAGGACGAAGAGTTGAGTGTATGATCTAGAAGAGGACTTTGCATGTAAAATATACTTAAAATAAAGAAGATATGGTTTCTTCTTTTGATAGTTATCCATGCGGGTAGAAGCATGCTATGCGCAGTAGCTGAAGCGCACAGAAGAGGCATAGCGCAAATAATGGAAATGGTGCACAGAGCATAAAATGAATAAGAAAGACGAATAGACATGCATATCTAAGAGAGGAAGAGAAATTTGAGATGCACATGTAGAGACAGAGCAAAAGAACAGAAAGTTCAATAAGATGCAAGCAAGAAGACATTGATGCAGACAGAGCAGAGCAATGTAGAAGAACAGTGATGAGACTAGTAGGTCATTCATAAATACTGTATCACTATAATAAATTTCAGTAACAAATATTTATATCTCAGGGTGGTAGGGTGGTGATAGGGAGGACTACTATCCTCAGATTTTCAAGTGGGTGCTTGAACATAGGAAGTTGTAGCTTCCATCTGGTTGCATCTAGAAAAACCAGTGTGGTAGGGTGGTGCAAGGGAGAACTATTGTTCTCTGTTATACAGGTTGGTTCCTGTGTAAATCAAAGTTGATGCTTCCATCCAGTTGGTGCTGGAACACAAAGGAAGTTGGTCCTAGAGAAACCAGAAAGTTGGTGCTCTCAGCAAGTTGATGTTTGTAAAATAGAGGTGGTAGCCTCGAAAGGAGTTGGTGCTCATAAGAATGATAATGTACAAAAAATAAAGACTACTTATCATCTCAAGAAGAAGAGGTTTCCTCCCTTTATGGGTTTCCTCAGGAATATTTGTCTCTGTGTATTTCATGTGTGTGATTGATGTTGAATACTCTATTGCTTCCTTGAATTATTGTGATCATCATTGAGTGTTTTGTAATGAGTTTAAAATGGGCAAAAATGTTTAAGCACAGTAACAACTAATTCATGCCCCCTCTTAGTTGTCTTAGTAATTCCAAAAAAAAGTTATGCAATTACTTTTTTATTTAAATAATCCTCATTGACTTTGTCACTTCACTTTATTATTTAAATATTCCTCTTTGACTTTATCACTTGAATCTATTATTTAAATAATCCTCTTTGACTTTGTCACTTCACTTTATTATTTAAATAATCCTATTTGACTTTGTCACTTCACTTTATTATTTAAATATTTTCTTCTTTGCAAGCACTTTGACTTCTTTGACCTTTTGGGGCTTCAAGCCAATCATATGAGGGTCCTTCAACTTCGTAAGGTCATAACTCTCAAACCGTGAGGAGTTATGTGACGTTCCACATACCACCGGAAATGGCATGACATGTACTATCCATATAGAATAGTATTACCTAAAAATATATCAGAAATCATACCATTATACATCAAACAAACTTGGGTCCATTACCCAAACCTTTGTGCTACCAAAATTCGCTACCAGAGTTTCTTCAAGGGTTGACATCAATGACAACCAACCCAATTAATCAACAACAAATGTTTTCATGAAACTAGTGTTATTAGAGAAGTTGCAGTGGTGCTTGGATTCTCTTGGTTTGTAGCATAGGTGATGTACAAAATTGGACAATAATATTTAGCTAAATTGTGTTCAAGGTGGAGATTGTTGAGATATGCCAACCAATTTCCCACGATTTTGTGGATTGTAGAAAATTCAGTGGCTCCTTAGAATCAGTTTGTTGTTGAAACAAATCAACGAATTTGTGGATCCATACAAATTTAATCAATTTTATAAATTGTTTGAGAGCTGTTATAAATCCATGTACGCCCATAGAGGCAAATGATCCCATGAGAGAGGTTGAGTGTGTGTAATCTTGGTCTGGGTGATGTAATATCTCCCTTGAATGATAAATAAACTAAATATCATTGTCCCGTGGATGTTTCCTTGTATAGGGTTTTACCACGTAAAAATCTATGTTCAATTTGTGTGATTGTTGTTGTCTCTGTGTTGTATTTTATGCCAATTAAATACTGTTAATTTATGCTTTTGTTGCACAACAAATATGGGAATCAGGCGGCATATTCCTTCACTGGGATGGAATGAGGAAATAACAATGGACAAGTGTATCATTTGGCCATATTTTAATCATGACTAAGTACTTCATCTACCTAGTATGCATGGTCATGCATGCTTGGCATTTCTCGACATTCCTCTCGAAAATGATGGAATTAAGATGAGTCAATATTACTGGCATAAGATTGTATATGTGCAATGTGGGACAACTGTAGGTTTCAATGACATGATTCACATTAATGACTTACATACCATGTCCTCTTTCTCCTTAGACACATCACCATTCTATTTGGTCACCTTTCATTCGCTTAGTAAAAATATTGGAACTTTTGCAGTTCATTTTTGGAAGGTCTACAGAATCTTGATTCAGAATCGCCATGTTGTGGATACATTGTCATTCCTTCACTATCACGTAACATATTCTCCACAAATTGAGGAGAATAATTTATGCAATTTTGGAATGGGGAGTTTGAACAAATGTTCTTCAAGATCGGGTCCAACTAAATTAATATTTTCTCTAAACAGTTTATGCTTTGTTCTAGAACCTGATATTTCATCATTAGATTTCCTTATTTTCAAGGCTATTTAGAAACTATTACTTTCTTCATTTATACAGTTATTGAACATGTTATTTTTGAAAGATATTATGGTATTCCTAAATCGAATATAGTCCATATTGTTCGATTACATAAATACCACATGTTGGGTTATTCTTGAAAATTTTAATGTAAACTTTGCTTGAGGGGAAAATTCATCCAAATACAACCTTCTCAGCCAAGGATTATGCCTAGTGCCCATATCCTCCATGCAACATGTTCCCAACAATAACAACATAGATTTCTAGGTGTCGAGAATCAGGGGTGCGATGGAACTCTAAATATAACAGAGCTATACATTTGTTTCTAGATTTTGGATGGGAACAATTTGCATCTAGGAAAAATCCATGGCCCCTTTGTATAAAATAGAAGCTGAATTCAAGAGCACCAAAAAATGAATATAAGGATCATTTTGTTTAAATCTAAAGTTGTTGTGTGCCTACTTTGGTGGATATGCATACTATGATAAAACTTTCCAGGATTTAACCATGGATTATCTTATAGGGTGCAATGAACATGACTATAAACTGGTTGATATTGATATAGTAATACATCAGAGGTACCTGAAACTGGAGGTACAATAATGTTTTGCATTTTTGGAAGTCTACATCATCCTTCTCAAAGTTTGTAAAACACACATGCTATATGTATTAATATTAACAAAATGTTGGCCATGAATATTAGAGACTAAAATAAAACTAATTTAAAATGATTGCAAGCAATTGTTGTGAAATAATCACCTTAATTTTTTTCTCTTTAATATGGATGAAATTTCATTGTGGTGTGTGATGAAGATCCGAAATAATGGAAAGTTGAAGAATTAGAATTAGTGGAATATCTTCAAACAACTATGTAATTTCCAAGTTTACAAATATTATTTTATTTTTATTTTTAATTTAAATTTCATATTTATACAATATTAAAAGAAACATTTTAACATTGATTTAATACAATCTAAATTTGGGTTTATTTTCAATTTAAATTTATTCATACAAAAATTCATATTTATAATCATAACAAACTATTTTATCTTTAATATTGACCCAACACAATGTTGGAAACGTGATCCCATAGAAGAAATATAAATCACATTATTTTGATTGGTGTCATGATTTCAACAATATCCACACAAGTTACATGTTACCTTTCCCAGGACCATTCATTACCTTTTATGAAAGCCAAGAGAATCCAAACACCACTGCCGCTTCTCTAATAATACTTCTTTGTGAACACGTCTACACAATTTTCTTGAGTATGGACTTTCTTAAGAGCTACTCCAGCTCCATCAATAATCTCTCTTAGAAAATGATATTTAATAGAAATATGATTGGTATTGCTATTGTAATATGGATTGATAGCCAAATTAATATCACTTTGACTACCATATGACACATTCATATTATCATACACTTTTCCAAACTCACCCAATAGACCCTTTAACCAAATTTCCTCCTTGCATGCATGCGACACAACCATATATTCTACCTAAGTAGTAGATAAAGAAACTATGTTTTGAAGCTTTAACATCCAAAAAATGTTGGAGATACTTTACACACACCTAGGAATTCTTTTTACTAAGGTTTTCCCTATGCTTACTAGTCATTATTCAGTCTCGAATAGTCTAGGTAGAATATTTCTCTAGAAGAATCTTCTCTTCAGTTCACACTTCTATTTGATCAGTTGAGTGGAGTCTAGATGCCACATTGGGATCATCACCATGCATCATTGGGATCATCACCATCTAATGTGCATTATCCTTGGGACTATCACCATACTATCAAATTACTAATGATTACCTGATCTCCTCCTCACTTCACTCAGTTTCAGTCAGTTAACTGAAGATTGAGAGACTAGTTAACTCAGACTAGGTGGTAGTTAACTCCTGTAACTGCCTGAGAGACTAGACTAGGTGGAAGTTTATTCCTGCAACTGCTAGTGTGTGTTGAGATCACTCTATACCACCACTATGGTATACTGGCTTCTCCTCCAATGCGCATTAGTTGAGTTATACAAAGTATATCATGTGTAAATTATCATTCATTTCTTTTGGTTAATGAGAATTATTCCATTATTTCTCTCTTGTTTCTCTTTTCTCATATTTTCTCTGCAAAATGTGTATGTCATTTTTTAGATAGATCTATTTTTTGTAGGTTCAACACATTTACATGGTATCAGAGCCGACCGATTTCTAGGAAAAAGACACACCAGATTATTTTTGCAGGTACCAAAGATTGAGGATAGAGGGAAAAATGGAATTTCCAAAAGAATTCATTCTTAAACTGTACAATTTATTTGCATGGAAGGAAAACATGATATTGCATCTTTGAAGTAGAGAATTATATAGGTTAACCATGAACATAGAGACCGAACCCACATCAGCCATAGAAAAATCCAACTATTTTAATTGAATGGATGAAGCGTTTGGAACTATTTGCAGTCTCATTTCTCCTAAACTCCTCTTTCGCATATCCTCCTGTAAAACCCCCAATGAAGCCTAGACCGCCATGGAAGGGATTTTTGGCAAACAGGACAAGATGAGGGGACACATGCTTGAGGTGGAATTGCTCACTTTAGATTGAAAAACCTTCGACAATATCCAAGATTTCTTTACCAAATATAAGGATTTGTTGTCACAACTCAAGGCTTGTGGGGTTGATAAATATAAGGAGGAGAAACAAATGGTTCTTACCATTCTCTCCAAACTTGGTCCATAATACTCAATGTTTGTATCCACATTTCATTCAGTTAGGCTCACCTCTAGAGCCACCTAGACGATGCCCTCTCTTGAGGCCTTTATCGAGTCTCTGACATAAGAGTAGAACACACTCATAAATATGGGAAAAATCAAAGGCCCAAAGGCGCATGCACTTACTATGCAAGATGGTGGCATTCATCAAAATCAGAAATATAAAGACAAATACAAAAGGAAATCACATGCAAATCCAAAGGAGGAAGGGTACTCAAAACCCTTAAACGATGCCTTCAGATTCAAAGGTGGAAAGGGAAGAAAAGGGGAGAAATGCACTTACTACGATAAAGGATTCCATCTAGAATCCACATGTATGCAGAAAAATATAGATCAAATGGCCCAAATAATTCAACAAAAAAACCTTGGATATTTCATCCCCAAGGGTTCCAAGAAGAAGAATCCAAAAAATCAGAATCCCAAGAAAGACAATTCTAGCCCTGCTTTGATTTCCATCAACTTCTCTCTCGATTCTTGGATCGTAGATTCCGATGCATCACACCACATGGAAACCACAAAAGAAGTCTACTCTTCATTGGATGCATTCAAAGGTCCTCCTATTTTGATGGGGGAAAACTCTCCATTCGAGGTCACCGACAAAGGAAGAATTGAAATGACAAATGAAAGCTTCAAGAATGTGCTACATGTTCCCAAAATTTTTGTCAATCTTCTCTCTGTGTATCAGATGAAAAAATATGGCTCTAGAAAGAGAGTAGTATTCACACCTGATGTAGTGGATATATATGACATGAAAACCAATTCCAGGGTTGCTACTGGTGAGGTAAATCATCAATCCAGACTCTACACATTTTCTAAATTTATTGAACCATATTATGCATTATTGCTTACCCATGCTGATGAAAGTAGTAGGATATGACACACAATATTCATAAATTTAAATTTCATATATATAAAATAGTTTAGCAAGAAGGGAATGATTGATGGTCTACCTAACATCCACTTCTCCAAAGGAATTTGTGAGGGATGTGTTCTTGGAAAACACCCTCAAGAGAAATTCGACAAAAGAAACACTCAGAAGGCTTCATTTCCTTTAGATCTGATCCATAGTGATCTAATGGGCCCTTTTACGCATCCATCAATCAATAAATCAAGGTACGTGCTCATTTTTGTTGATGATTTCTCACACTTCACATGGACTTTCTTTCTCAAGAAACAATCATAGGTCTTTCAATACCTCAAAGATCTCAAAGCCCTTGTTGAAACATAATCAAGAAAGAAGATAAAAGTCATTCGAATAGATAATAGGGAAGAGTATGTCAACCATGAGATACATAATATTTGTCATGAGTTCATGATTTAGTTGCAACACACGGTTCCTTATACTCCGCATCAAAACAAAGTTGTTGAGCAGAAAATTAGATCTCTAAAAAATATGGCATCTTGCATGCTACATGCAAAGTCACTTCCACAGATATTATGGGGTGAATCACTTAATTGTGCAACCTACATCCAACATAGATCTCCCCATATATATTTCAAGGATAATACACCCTATGAGGCTTGGAGCAACCTCAAACCGGAAGTGACCCACTTTCGTAAATTCAGTTCTTGTGCATGGGCCAGGATTCCCTATGAGAAGAGGAAGGCACTTGATCCACAAATCACATAATGTATATTTTTTGGATACCCCAATGGTGTGAAGGGATACAGACTCATTGATATATCCTTGTACTGGCTCATCATTGAGTATAGTGTCCAATTCGAGGAAATTATCTCGCATGTACCTCAATAGCCACATGCAAACAATTTTGTTCTTCCACCTATCAAACATGATGATCATGCACATGGCGACTCTTGTTCAGATGAGAGATCTGATTCATATGATATAGAAACAGATTCAATACATTTATATGTAGAGTCATTCAATCATATGCAGATGCAGAGCCAGAGAAGAGGCCCAAGTGGGACAAGACTACTCTTCAGGATGCATGATATCTTGTTGGGGATCCAACTTATACTAGGAGGACTCAATATGATTTCGAGGAGCATCCTCTTGCACTCACTAGCACTGAACCAACATCACCCAGGCATCTTTTCTTGGTCCAGTCTTCAGATCCACAATCCTACGACGAGGCTATTAGAAATCCCTTTTGGGAATCCTCCATGCAGGAGGAGTACAACTCCCTCCTTGAGAATCTAACTTGGGATCTGGTTCCCTTTCCTTTAGGAAGTAAACTAGTCAGGTGAAGATGGGTCTACAGTACCAGGAGCACAACATATGGACATGTTAGTAGATACAAAGCCAGGTTAGTTTCCAAAGGATTTCAGCAGGTGCAAGACATTGACTATGATGAGACCTTCTCTCTAGTAGAGAAGATGGATTGCATACGTTTGGAACTTGCCATTGCGTAGACAAGGGATAGGAAGTCCATAAGATGGATGTGGAGAATGCATTTCTTCATGACCATCTCTTTGAGGAAATCTATATGGAGAATCCCCAGAGATTTGTGCAAGATTCATCTTTGGTCTGTTGACTGAAGAAGTCTCTTTATGGCCTCAAGCAGGCCCCAAGGGAATGGTATGACAAGATGGAATCCTACCTACTGTCACAGAAATTTGTACATTGTAAGTCAGACTTGAATGTATACATGCTCAGGATGATTGATTCAGTTCTACTCCTAGTTCTGTATGTTGATGATTTGTTGATCACCGATTGCTCGACTTCAATGATTGCTGCAGGCAAGATGATTTTTCATGACAGGTTCTTGATGACAGGAACGGGTCCGCTACATTTCTTCCTTGGACTCAAGATTAGTCAGGATGCATCAAGAATCAAACTATATCAGGACAAGTATGCACGATATATCCTTGAGATATTTCACATGATATACTGCAAATCTATTAAGAACCAAATACCAATATAGCATAGAAAAACCTCAGAAAAGGTACTCAACGCCTTGAAAAAGATACAATTTCAGATAATAAGCCTCTTCAAGGGGGCAACCTCCTTTTACCCCACTTAAATGTTCAAGTACAAGATGATTCAAAATGAAAATGTCTCCTTGGTATATATAGGAGACTAGGAGGTATAATTACAACTAATGGCCTAAAGACGACATAAATAAAATAACAATACTAATATAATATGCCTCAATTAAGGGGTAATGAGCCAATATTAGGGCTTAACATGCCCCTCCCCTTAAGACAAGTGTTGTCCGCAATGCTTGAGTAACTCTGGATGCTTCTGTATAACAGACTCATCTTACCAAGTGGAATCTTCAACCAGTAGTTTCCTCCATTTAATGAGATACTCTGAAATGGATCTATTCCTCTGCTGGCAAATTCTTGTGTCAGTGATGGATTCAGGTTCCAATATGATTTTTCCTTTCTCGTCAAGTTCTGGCAATATAGTTTGAACCGGGATCTTGTCACCTATAACTTTCGTTAAGCATGAAACATGGAAAACTGGGTGTACTTGTGAAGATGCAAGAAGCTCTAATTTGTATGCCATAGTACCAATCTTTTGCAACACCTTATAAGGGCCATAGTACTTTGGTGATAATTTATTATCCTTCTTGGATTGCTTGAGGGACATTTGTTTGTATGGTTGTAGTCTTAAAAACACCCAATCCCCTACTTC
>ML777778.1:254987-317812 GCA_009831015.1 Picea engelmannii
GGAGTTTCTCCATTCTTGATTCACCTTCCTTGTGTCCTCATCATGAATTTCATGGGATGCATTTTCACTTTCAGGTGTCTTCTCTGCTACGAAATTTTTCAATACTTCCATGATCTCCCCTTTTAAACCATCCATCTTAGTATGCAACTTAGCTTCCATTGAATCCATCTTAGTATCCAACTTAGCTTCCATTGAATCCATATTCTTTTGTAGTTCATTTATGTCCCTACGCATTTCTTCACCTTCATCAAGAGTCCAAGTAGGATTTTCTGGAGGCTTAGTTGGTGTAGAAGTTCCCTTTTTTGGTGGCATGTTGGCCAAGTATCACTTCTGAACCTTGATTTTGAGGTGGTTCTGCTAGACAATATTTCTTCTATTGTATCTCCCAAGTTTCAACCCTTCTGGGTATGAAACTTTATTTTATGTAGTTCTCTGATATTTCTTCTCTGCAATGCCATAGGTTTGATCAAAATTGGATGTGCCAAGTGGAATTTACAGTAACTTCTCCACAACTTGCCGATTTTTTTCCTTTCCAGGAGATCTCACTTGTATAGCGTGCCTCGCACAAAATAATTGATATAAAATTCTAAAACTTGCACCATAAATACTACAGACTATCCACGATCCAATGAAACCACTCCCACTCAATTTGATTACTCTAGGAAGAATTTATGATTGTTTTACCTGAAACACCTTCTTGAGACTAGTCAATGAGACTACTCAGATACCCTATCTTACACAGGGTGTACTTTAAGATGGCCCAGAAGCTAAAATTTTTACCATAGATACCTTACTAATTTCTGTAAATATGCTTTGAATTTCAAGGTCTAAAATGTTACGAAAAAGTGTTTATAGCGAAAATTCCACAATGACTCATTTCAGGTTGATTCCAGAACCCTATCTTGTACAGGCTGTATCTACAAAATTATAAGGCCCCAGGAGATGAATTGTGAACCCAACATACCTTGATCCGTCCACCAAATATCCTCCAAGACGTTTCTTCTGAAACATTGTAGAAAAAAAGTTATAGCGAAAATTCCAAGGTGTCTCAGATGTAGCAGCGAAACCCCAAGACCTTGAGCTCCGATACCATATGTTAAGAACCAAATACCAATATAGCATAGAAAAACCTCAGAAAAAGTACTCAACACCTTGACAAAGATAAAATTTTAGATAATAAGCCTCTTCGAGGGGGAAACCTCCTTTTACCCCACTTAAATGTTCAAGTACAAGATGATTCAAAATGAAAATGTCTCCTTGGTATATATAGGAGACTAGGAGTTATAATTACAACTAATGGCCTAAAGCCGACATAAATAAAATAACATTACTAATATAATATGCCCCAATTAAGGGGTAATGAGCCAATATTAGGGCTTAACAAAGTCTGCCCCAACTCCTTTCCTATCAGGAGTCAGACTTGAGGATGGTGGGAACACTCCCCTGGTAGACAACACACTGTACAAACAACTAGTGGGGAGCTTGTTGTATCTCACACACTCCAGACCAGGCCTCTCCTATGCAGTTGGAACAGTCTCCAGGTTCATGTAGGAGCCACATGAGCTACATTGGAAGGCTGCATAGCATGTATCCTTCGATACGCATAGGGCACCATCACCTTTGGTATTCACTATGCAATAGACTCTACATTGGAACTCATCGGGTTCATTGATTTTGACTGGGCTGGCGATAACAATGATCATAATTCCACATCTGGTTACTCACTCAGTCTTGGTTCTGGGCCTATATGTTGGTCGAGCAAGAAGCATGATGTTATTTCTCTATCTTCAATCAAGGCAGAGTATAGATGGGTAGTTAACATAACCATTTAGGCTATGTGGCTACATCATTTTCTCACTGAGTTAGGAATTCAGTTTCATCAACCGATTGTCATTTGGTATGACAACCATAGCACTATGAATTTATGTAGATATCTAGTTCAAAGGTAGTGGATGAAGCACATTGAGATCCACATGCACTACATCCATGACTTAGTACATGAGGGGACCATTGACCTACAATATTTTTCTTCAGTAGAACATATTGCAGACATCTTCACCAAGACCTTCACTGAGTATAAGTTCCATTCTTTGTGCAATCGTCTTGGAGTGAAGGACACAATTTTCTATCAACTGTTAGTTCCTTGTTTTACATACATTATACTTTACGGGGGGGGTCCCATGATGTTTTCCCTCTTTCCTCGTTTATTTAAGTGTATCATTTTTATTTGGGTACCTAACATGGTCTTGTTGTTGGGATTGATTCTTTATTTTCACCATAGTAATGTTCCAGGGGGGGGGGGTGTTGGAGATACTTCACACACACCTAGGAATTATTTTTCCTAAGATTTTCCCTATGTTTACTAGTCATTATTCAGTCTCCTATAGTCTAGGGAGAACATTCCTCTAGGAGAATATTCTCTTCAGTTCACACTTCAGTTTGATCAGTTGAGTGGAGTCTAGATGCCACATTAGGATCATCACCATGCAACATTGGGATCATCACCAAATAATGTGCATTTTCCTTGGGATTATTATCAGACTAGCACATTAATCATGATTCCTTGATATCCTCCTCACTTCACTTTGTTTCAGTCAGTTAACTGAAGACTAAGAGACTAGTTAACTCAGACTAGGTGGCAGTTAAATCTCGTAACTTCTTGAGAGACTAGACTAGGTGGCTGTTTACTCTCGTAACTGTTGGTGTGTGTCTAGATCACTCTATACAACCACTATGGCACATTAGCTTCTCCTCCAATAAGCATTAGTTGATTTATACAAAGTATATCATGTGTGAATTATCATTCATTTCTTTTGGTTAATGAGAATTCTTCCATTCTTTCTCTCCTGTTTCTCTTTTCTCATATTTTATATGCAAACTGTGTATTCCATTTGATAGCTAGATCTCTTATGTGAAGGTTCAACACATTTACAACAAATAGGTCTTCCTGTAAGAGTACAAACATAACCTGAAGTAGTTCTTTTTTTTTCCAAATCACGTGAAAAATATGAATCAACATAACCATAAATTGAAACATTGCAACCATTATAGGTGATACAATGAGAACTTGTGCCTCTAATATATTGACACACCCATTTCACTGTTGCCCAATGATATCTACCTATATTTTCCATGTATATATTGACAACACCAAGTACATGTGAAATATTTAGTCTTGTACATTCCATCACATACATTAAACTTCTTATTTCACTAGCATATGGCACACAAGACATATAATCATTTTCTTCTTTATTTCTAGGACATAAAGTTGAAGAAAGCTTAAAATAAGAAGCCAAAGGGATATTTACTAATTTCACATTATTCATACCAAATTTCATAAGTATCTTCTCCACATACTTCTATTGTGAAAACCAACACTTACCATGTTTCTCATCTCTTTGTATTTCTATGCCCAAAATTTGTTTTTCTACTCCTAAATCCTTCATATCAAAAGTCCTAGTCAACCATTCCTTTATCTTGCTGATATCAACCATGATTTTTATTGCTACAATCATATGATCAATATATAACACCAATATAATGAATATACCATTTTCTAAACTTTTAAAGTAAACGCAATGGTCATACTCCTTGTAAAATTTGGGTTCACCATGAAGGAATCAAAATTCTTGTAACATTTCCCAGGAGACTTCTTTAGGCCATACACATGACTTCTTGAGTTTGCAAAAAAATATTATTCTGCAACCTTGAAAAAAACCTTATGTTTCTTCCATACATATTTCCTAACCCAAATATCCATTTAATTTTTTTTGTTTTAACATCTAGATTCTCTAACTCAAGATCAAGTAAAGCAACTAGTGCTAATACTACATGAGTAGAAACAAGATTAACGACTAGTGATGTGGTGCTTTTTCCTATTTCATTTCAACTTCTACTATGTCTAATTTTATGAGAGGAGATTCATTAAATACTAGAGCCTTTCTAATGATGATTTTGTTGATAGAAGGATCCCACAATCTATGTCCCTTAACTCCATTTCCATAACCAACAAATATATGCTTCTTTGATATAGGGTCCAACTTAGAATTTTGATCTTTAGAAACAAGATCATAAGAATCACAATAAAAAAATCAGATTTGAGTAATAACAAGGATGATATGTCCATACCTCTTTAGGAATATTATAGTCTATTGCAATTGATGGTGATTGATTTACCAGATAGAAAGTTGTAGTGAATGCTTCTACCTACAACTCTTGTTGCAACTTAGAATTACTGAGAATTCTCCTTTCTCTCTCTAGAAGAGTCCTATTCATGCATTCAACCATGCCATTTTTATAGGGACTATAAACTGTGGTTTTTTGCCTTTCAATCCCAAATTCCATGCAATAATTTTGAAATTCCAAAGATGTGAACTCACCTCCATTATCTATTCTTAAACACTTGATTGACCTGCCAATTATGTTTTCAACCAAATCTCTAAATTGCTTAAATACATTAAACACATCATCTTTTATTTTGAGAATATAGACTCATGCCTTTCTAGATTAATCATCTACAAATTTCACGAAGTATGATGATCCTCCAAAAAACATTTTAGGGGATGCCCCCCAAACATCTAAATCAATACAATCTAGAATACCCTTACTTGTATGACTAAATGTATTAAAATTCTATCTACACTGCTTACCAAAAACACAATGCTTGCATAAATTCAAATTCAAAGATTTTAAATATAGAAGTAACTTATGGTTTATTTGTATATTTATCCCTTTCTTACTCATATGTCTAGTCACCGATGCCCATATCAAGTCACTGATGCCATACACGAGTAGTTTCATTTTCTTCCTCGGATACTACTTCTGCTTCATTTATTTGAGTACTCCCTTCGAGCTTGTAAAGGTTCCCAATATTTAGAGCCTTCATGCCTTACCTCTAGGGACATTACAATGGAGTATCTGAAGCCTTTTTAAAGTGATCCAAGTGGATACTAGTGGCCACCAATATCAGAGTGGGCATAACATGTAGATGAATTCATATGATAGGATGAATGAGCGTGTACTCCTCGGCTAGAAATTTTCGATGGTGTATTGAGTTCCCATAATGAATATCGTATGAAACATTTGTGCCCCTAACAAGTTGACGTATGAAATAACCAAATTGGCGCCCGCAAAAATTTTGGCGCTTCATCTTCTAGGGTTAGGTTTTTTTATGTTTAGTGTTTTCTCATTGATTCTTTATGTTAAAAGGCCTTTTCAGCCTTTTTGTAATCAACTTCTTTCAAATGAGCGTGACCCACACATCTCTCTCTTCAGAGATAAGCTACCACCATTCTAGATAGCTTGTTTTCTTTTCATTTTACAATATTTTATATTTCAGATAGTCATTAATAGAATATGAGTTTTACTGTATTACTCTTTTACTTGCAATATCATTGTGCATTTCCTTGTTATATCTCTATTATATATTTTCCTTCATGTCATTCTCAATATAATCTGGATCAGTGGTATCAGTGCAATATTATGTTGTTATTTCTTTGTGCATGTCCTCGATGAGGTTAGGATACCAAGAGTTGGGTATCAAACTAGTTTAGCTTGGGGAAGAACGCTCCCATTGGTCCAAGAAACCTCCCATAGTAGAAGAAAAGAGAGACAATGGAGTAGGAGATCCTATCAATTTTTTTTTCAAGGAATCCATCATGTGATAGAGGAACGCAATGATGGATGTTTTCTCCCATATCCTTCAACGAATACCAACAACAAAGGAGGAACCTTCAACTAGTAGTCACTTTGGAGGTGAGATGCCCTTTAAGGTACAAGTTAACTTTGATATTCCTTTATTTGAAGGGCACATAAATGCCAATGATTTGGAAAAATGGTTAAGTCTGCTACATGGTTATTTCTCTATCCAAAATTTTTCCAACTGTGAAAAAATCACCTTTGTGCTCCTTAAGGCCCTTCCCCATGTCAAAGTATGATGGGAGACTTATTGTGAGAAACATGTCAAATATGAGTATGAGATTTTCAGGCCAGGACCCACCTGGATGGATTTTGTTGATGCCCTCAAGGAGCAATACTACCTCATTGGAAACTATGATTACCAATACATAACACAAACAACTTTTTGTTAGGAGAGAGATGAGACAGTGTTGGAGTACACCAAAATCTTCCATACCTTGAACACAAAGTTGGGTATTAATGAATCTGAGAGGCACCCGGTTCTGAAGTACCATAGTGGCCTACATAGGTACATCCAAATATATATGGATTTCATGGAATTTTCCTCAATGGGAGCTTCTTACTGATATTTAGATCAAATAGAATTTCAAGAAAAATAATAAGCGGGATTTCGATTATACAAATACATCCCAGTAGAAGCCTGGTAAAGGTGGCCCTAATGCCTAGGGAAAAGGATAGAGAAAGGATGGATATCCCTAGGATAACCATTCCAAGCCACCACCAAAATAGGGTAATGGGAAGTCGAAGAAGGAAACTGCCAAGTGGTGCCAGTTCCAAAAAATCCCTTGGAACAATATTGATGAATGTTGCTCCACACAATCATTTTTAGATAAGATGAAAGGATTAGGGTCATATGCTAACTCGGAATATGATTCATAAATGAAAAAGCGAAAATGGATCATTGATGTAGAACTCAATGTCACCATCACTACCAAAAACGTCCATCCAGAGGAACGAAAGGAGCTTCAAAAATGGGGGCACCTCTTCCACTCGTAGATGTGGGTGAAGGGGACCCCACTCCATTTCATTATTTACAGTGATAGCTAGAAGAACCTAATATAAAAATATTCCATCAATAGGTTGAACCTAAAAACAATGTCGCATCCTCAACCATACATCATCGATTGGCTTAGCCAAGGATGAGAGATCTGCGTAAGCCAACAATGTCACTTGGAATATGAAATTACACCCTTCAAAGACGAGGTATTGTGTGATGTTTCCCCGCTTCAAGTATGCAATTTGTTTTTAGGAAAACCATATATCTGAAAGAGTCATGTTGTTTATGAATCTAGGCCCTGTAGTGTCATTATTACTTTGGGAGGTCAACTATACAAGGTACTTTAGGCAGTACCAACTACTGCATCCTGTTTGATCTCCGTGAAGTAGTGTAGAAAGGTGGTCTCTCTGACCAATAAATTTTTCCTATTTATGGTCTAGTCGCAAGGTGAACGGAAGGTCATTGCAACTGACAAAACCTATGCACACAGTCTCTCTACATATTAGAAACAAGTGGACAAGATAGTATAAGAGAATAAAGACATCTTTGTCTCACCTACTAGGGTGCCTTTGCACTGTCATGTAAAGAACTCAATTTATTTAACACCTGGTGCTCCTCTGCTTAACAACCTTGTATACAATAATTTTGTTATGGAGAATGAAGAAATCAAATGCTAGATTCAAGAACTAATTCCAAGGGCCACATCAAACCAATCTCTCTAAAGTCATGCTACCATCGGGTGTCGATTAAGAAAACTAATGTATGGAATACATTCTTCAAGTCTAAAGAAGGTATCTTCAAGTGGTTGGTCCTGCCTTTTGTATTGAATAATTCCCCATCCAAATTCATGTATATGATTGATGATATATTGTGGCCATTCATAAACTCCTTTGTGGTCATATATCTCTATGAAATATTCATTTTTATCAAAACCTTAGACAAACATTTGGAGCACATTCAACAGATCTTAGGAACCCTACGATAGAACAAGTTATATGCTAATTTGGAGAAGTGTTCCTTTGGCATGAAGATAATCCAATATTTGGAATACATCGTGGATGAGAAGGGTGTGCATGTGGATCCATCCAAGATGCAAGTCATCCATGATTGGATGAACTCAAAGACACTAACCGAGATCTGCATATTCTTGGGCCTCACCAAATTCTAATGCAGGTTTGTGTTTGGATTCTCTCATATCACTTGGGCCCTAAGCCATGTGACCAAGGGTGGAGTGAAGGTCAAGTTTGTTTGGACTACATCCCAACAGAAGGAATTCCAATATTTGGAATTATGCCTTTGATTAGCACCAATTCTATTTGAGATTGAGACTGATGCTTTATATTATGCTATTGTTGTAGTACTCACTCAACATGGGCATCCAATGGCCTATCACAGTAAAACACTATCTAATGTTGTTTGCACATACCCCACCTACAACAAAGAGATGTACTCCATTGTTAAGGCATGTCAATAATGGAATAATTACATTCAAGGGAACGAAATGATCATCCACACTAATTACAACCCTCTATAATTCATGCTGAAACAAGGAAAGTTACAAAATGACCACCATTAGAGGTGGTCCATGTACCTGCAAGAATTCCACTTGAACATCAAGTACAAGAAGGATATCATTAAACATGTTTTAGAATGCCTTAGTCGAGCCCCAGTTGTGGCACTAACCACAATTCTTAACTCTCATGGAAATGAGACATCTGGGTGGCCACATTTATACAATAGTGACTCTAACTTTGCTACCACATATCAAACATTGAGTGCAAGAAAACCAGTTCTATACTTTCATCTCTAGGATATATTTCTATTACATCTGAGACATATTTGTGTTCCTTCAAGCATTTGTGCAAATATTATTTGGGAATCTCATTACAATCCCGTGGAAGGACACTTCGGCATGGAAAGAATAGTGGCAGTACTGCAAAACAATTTTTATTAGATGAAGCTTCGACAATATTTCTACAAGTACATCATATCTTGAACTTCCTGTGCCATTTCCAATCTCATAATCAAGAAACATAGGTTGTACACCACTATGCCTACTCCAAGTAGGCCTTGGGATTCCATCTCCATGGATTGCATTTCTAGTATACCTTCAACCAAGCATGGTAACAACGATGTCTTTGTGGTCATTGATCGATTCTCTAAGATGGAAATTTTTGGCACCCTGCAAGAAGAGCATCAAAACCGAGGCCACCACCAAACTCTTATTTGAACATGTTTGGGTTAATTTTAGACTCCCATAGACCATTATTTCAGATCGAGACAACATGTTCCTAATTAGTTTTTGGTCCATCCTATGGTTGATGATAGACACCAAGATAACCAAATTGACTGCCTTCCACCCACAGACTGATGGAAAATCATAGGTATCCAATATGATGATTTTCCATATCCTGAGGATGTAAAATTCCAAACATTCCTGCACATTGGAAGAGATCCTTCCTTATGTTCAACATAGCTACAACAAAACCCTCCACAGCTCTATTGGCCACAACCATTTCCAAGTGTGTTTTGGGTTCCATCCATTGGCCCTAATTGACTTATCCCTTCCCATTGCAACTACATAGGAAGAGTTCTCCCATGATCATATTGAGGTTGATTGAGTAGCCAAATTTTTTGAGTGAATCCAACACATCCAACAACAAGTTCATGATATTTTGTAGAAATCCAACACTAAGTACAAGCAGTGCCACAATCAACATTGGTTACCACACAAGTTTCAAGCGGGAGATAATGTATGGTTGCATTTGCAGAAAGACCACTTGATATGACCCCATCAGAAGCTACACCCACTCTGATATAGGCCTTACACCATCACCAAGGTTGTGGGTGAGAATGATTTTTCATTAAGTATTCCTCCTTTCCTTGGCTTGCACTCGATATTTAATGTGGAACTGCTTCAACCATATTTTCCACCTCTCTTGGATACTTTGGAAACAACCGAGCACTTAGATCCTACAAAAATCAATCATGACTACATTGAGCAGATGGAAATTGATCAGATCATTGAAACCAAGATGAAGGACACCCACCAACAGAACATCCAACTCTATCAGGTCATTAAAGTAGGGCAATTTCTTCATGAGAGAAAGTGGCTCACCAGGAGCCAGGTTCAACAAAATTTTCCCCATTTGATGGAGGAACTTGACACAATGGGGACCATTGCTTCCTAAGAGGGGAGGAATGATCCAAATGGATGTTGGTGATCACCAGTATCAAAGTGGGCGTAACATGTATCCAAAGGCATATTTTAGGCCAAATGGGATGTGTACTCCTCCTCTAGGCCTTTCCGACAATGCATCAAGCACCCCAAACAAAGAACATATGCAAAATTTGTGCCCCCAAAGACATTGACGTATCAACTAACCACATGGAGGCCCACAAATATTTTGGCACTTCATATTCTAGGGTTAGGGTTTGGATGTTTAGTGTTGTCTCATTTATGGTTTATGTTAAAATGCATTTTCGGCCTCTTTGTAATCAATTTATTGCGAATGAGCATAGCCAACACATATCTCTCTTCATAGATAAGCTACCACCATTATAACTAACTTGTGTGCTTCACATTTTACAATCTATTGTAATCTAGATAGCCATTAATAGAATTTGAGTTTTATTGTATTACTGCGTTCCTTGCAATATCTAGGTGTATTTCCTTGTTATATCCCTTTATATATTCTCCTTCATGTCATTATCAATATAATCTATATCATAAAAGATTCATTTCATGAAAAACAAGGGCACAATACCATGGTATACAAAAACCATGGACCCCAAAACCACAATCGTTGACCTAACTTGGATTTAATTCATTGACTCATTCATCGAGTCAATTTTAACCCAACATTGCCCCTATTTTAAACCTAAATTGGGGTAATTTTCTAGGTCCTACCTCCCTCAAAGTTTATAACCAAGGTATATGAGAATATGACATGTCCCCCCATCAATTAGGTCTACATATATACTTTACCAATAATTTACTAGGGCTATGCATGCCTAACTAGGTCTTACAATGATATGCCCATTTACATGTAATTAAATTTTCAACTGCATCATAAATAATAATGTTTTTTTTTTTATCTAATTTTTATTTAATTTTTTTATTTCCTTCAGGAATCCATGGGAATGCGCTCACCATTTACATTTTTTTTTTTGATACTTACAAATGCCGCCATCCTATTGCCTTTCCATTTCTTTGACCTCCACCTACTTCTTGCATTTTCTTGAATGTTTGTAGTGCCTCCTTTAGCATCACACAATAGTCTGAGGAATTCTCCTTCCTGCGGGCTGACCATGCACTTGTTGTCCTGGCACTCAATTCCCATCTTGTCCAACTCTTTCTTGAGTGCCAACAAAGGGGACCAATTGACAGTTATTGCCCACAAATAATTATTGTGGTGCTCATTATTAAAGAGTGGGTCACCTAGCCCCCTACATATCACTCCATACCTAGCTACCTCAAACTAGGAATATTTCACCATCATGATGATCCATGATGTAGCATGTAAGCCATAGAATATCCTATGTATGATGCACATTGTGCTTCCCGACATATTAGCATTGTTGAAAGAAAAAGAAACCCACTCGCACACAAATAGGTATAATTCCTTGTCCCATCCTCGAACACTTGTGACTCGAGTCGCAGGTAATGTCTATTGCTCCATCATACTCTCTTTCCCATTCATGTTTTCATAGTCATACATCATTGCATATTTTCCTTTCCTTGCAACATGGCTTGGCCTCTCCAACCGTTACCAATGTTCCATAGCCTCAACCATTCCTAGGTCAGTGAATCCTTCTTGTTTGATCATTTCCTCCAATGTTCCATGGATTTCGCTTCCCCTCTAGCTAATATATTAGTGAACCCAAATGGTTGTAAAACACCTCTATCGGATGCTCCTCCTCCAGTTTTATAACTCTAATTAAATGAAGGACAACCACATTATAAATCTTAGGCTCTGGTTCGACTTGTTGGAAACATGATCTAACAAAAGAAATATAAATTACAAAACAAATTAGTTTTGAATAAAACAACAAAATAAGATAACATAAACACATTCAACAAGACATAGATTTACATGGTAAAACCTTGACTATGTGCCAAGGAAACATCCACAGGGAAAGGTATTGGTATTCTTATTGCTCAGAGGTAAAGATTACAATCTTTCCATAGTGGGCTTACAAAACTTTCCATATGCCTCTTAGGGATATGCAGATATATACAATCTTGAACACAACTACCACGATTACATGAACTACCATCATTTCATGAACTGCGACCGTTACATGAACCATCAAATTATTTTGATTGTTGTCACAATTCCAACATGCAATGCAATCTTTTGTGTGATGTGGTGTAATTTTATTATATTAGTTTATCTTTATTTTAATTCAAATTCATCTTTATATTTGTATTTATATCAAGTTACAACAAATATATTTTCATATGAAATTTCATTGCATTTAAAGACACGCTTTTTACAGTAGATGTGTAATTACTTTTATATTCAACATGGAGTTGACACATGTCATTTAATATATATATATATATATATATATGATGGAATGCCCATTGAGACCAATTTTTGTTTATCGGACCTTAAGAAAGGTAAGGAATTACTTGGTCTACTTTAGCTTTACTTCTGTGCTGGAAAAGATTTAAGAGAAGATTTCCTAGATCACCATGGTTTTGATAGGTTAAAATGATAGGAAGGTCAGTATTGTAAAAAATATTTTGAACTTGTGATATAATGTGCATGTAATTAGGACATTTTAAGAGAAATATATTTTCATCTTCAACCCTCTTAGAGTCAGAAAGATGACAAATTATATCGACCCATGACCTTTTCGGAATTGTCCAATCCATTGTTTCACTACGGAGCTTACGACATTTTGTTCTTATTTTACCAATGTTTATTTTCTTATTTACACTATTCAAAAAAGAGAGATATTTTTGGTCCTATATATTAGGGTTGATCACCTCGTTATAGTATCTCAATTTTATTTTATCCTCTAATTCTTTATCACACACCAATTTCTCCTTAAACTTATATTTAATAATATTTTTAATATTATCCTTATTATCCAAAGTAACATTTTCCTTTATTTTATAATGATTTAGATAAGACTTGGAATCTTTATGCCATCCCTACTTTAGCTATAGGTGGTTTTGACTGGAGTTTGAAGAAGTCTTAGGAAGCCTTTTATCTTCCATTATGTTTATCGTGTTCTTTTGCATTAGGTACCTAGTCATAGCCATGCTCTCAATGGAGGAAATAGTTGCTTATATGAGGAGTATAAGATAGGATTTATTGCCTTTAATTTTGAGATTACAAGTTCTAAAACAATTTTGTATTTTCTCTTTCTTTCTGCACAATTCTCTAGAGTTGCTACAACCCTAAATTTCACCACCATATAAGATAATGCAAGTGACGAGAGTCTCATAAATGAGTTTTTATCTCTATCTTTATGCACAATTATATATAATTACTACAACCCTAAAATTCACAACCGTATAAGATAACACAAGTGAGGAGAGTCTCAGAAAGGAGTTGTTCTTATACCATAGCCAAAGTTTCTCTTATTTACATTTTTTTTCAAGACCATACTAATCTTTCCACGATCCATTTATCCTTTTCTCAATGCTATAGTTCTAGGTAGGATTGTGATGAATATCAATTCTAAGATATTTGTATGAAGTCACTTCCTCCAAGATATTGTTATCATACACAAAAACAATGTAAGTGATATTCTTGGATTTAATTACCATAACCATGATTTTGTGAGTGTTAATAGTCATACCCATACTAGAGCAGAAATCCTTGAGAAATTTTAGTTGCTTGTAGAGGTCATAATGAATCCTCACCATAAGAATAATAACATTGGTGTAAAGAAGGATTATGACTATACTAGAAACAATCGGGCCTACACAACTTACTTCTTCCAAACAACCCTCTAACTTGTTAATGTTTATTCCAAAAAGGGTAGGGTATAGGGGACAACTGATCCATATTGGATCATTATGTTATTTGTAATATATCTTGATTCTTTTAGAGTGGAAACAATTAGAGAAATCATCTTGCAAGGTAATTTTAACGGTAAGTCCCAATTTGGAAAATTGGGGTTTGAAACCTTCAGGATCTATTTTGAGGCATCAAATAACATTGGGGGTTAAAAATTTCCCAAACTTAGCTTGGACCCATTAAAAATATTGTACACATAGACACCTTTCCAATGGTGCACACATCATGTCAATATGAGCTTGTATGCAAAATTTATGCCTCCTACAAGTTGACCTACCGTGTTGACCACCATGGTATGATTGGATGCCACGTCAACCCCCATTACTAATGAATATGGGGATATCCATGTATATTCTTTCAAGAAAATAATAGAAGGTCTAAAACATTATCACAATTGAGGGTTGAGGAAGTAAAAACCTACCTTTCCATGACCCTACAGGACGTCTGATCATATGTTGCGATCGTTCACCTCCTTAGGGCATGCGACACTGTGAAATTTATTATTATTTTCTTGGGACACCAAGAATACTTCATCCCGAATACACCTCTTCCCTTAGAGAATACCCATACTCCATTCTAGGCTACCAACGATTCACATTCCTACTCTAGTGAAACTATTTCTTATTTAGACAATTGTTAAAAAAATTTAACACTTATTCTTATTTAATAATGCATCCATGAACATGTGAATCCAAGAGAAAAATTGTGGAAAAAAATGAAGAAAAACACAGAAATAGCACAAGTGGCACAAACCATGCCTAACACATGGGTAAGTATTTGTTATTGTGAAACAATTACAATATGAGCACTATCGTCTCGGTTTATAAACTAGGCATAGTCACACAACTCACCTCACCTCACCAAGACACTTAATAATATATTCGTCGAACCAAGATTCTTTATCACAACCGTCTCAAAAACATCTTGTACTAATGCACCTAATACATTCCCACAATCGCAGACTTGTTGTCCTTTTGTTTCCACAGACTTTCACCAAGCTAACAAATATTTTAGTTCTACCTCACGCATGCCTCCATAGACCTGTATTTATAGACTTCCCCAAAATCTACCAAAGCATCCAATGCTTGGAACTTGTCACCATCTTGGAAACTTTGCCTCATTTCCTTGTCTCAAGCTTTCCTCAGACTTGCTCTCCAAATCTCATGCCAAAATTTTTCTATGCCCCTTTGGTTTTGCATCCTTTCTTTTATATGGACTCCAAGGGTCACTTTGGTAAAAGTTCATGTATATTGGGTGTGTCAAGCCCCTTTGCGAACCCACACTCAACTGACTCATCACGCCCCTCCATGGACCCACTGCATCCATCGAAAGCCCGAGCACCCATCAACTGTTCATATCTTGGGCTGGCATTCCCCATCCTTGGGTGCACACCCCTTTCCTTGTGTTCTCTTCATGCCAATCATCATGACTCCTCATGGGTGTTTTGATGGGTTGTTTGAACTCTTTGGTGCGCCCATGTTTATAAGGGAATATGGGTCCACTCCTTGGGAATTCTCCCAAGTTTCCATGCCCTTTTCCAAACACAACTCAATTCTTTTTCAATCATTCTAAGGAAAGTAAGGTGGGTTCCCTCTTGGTGCCAAACATCACCATCATGTGTCCAAGGTGCTCTTTCTCACCGCAAAATGTCTTTGTTAGTTCAACCAATCACTTCTTCATTTCACACTTCATCCATTCTGTCACCAAATATTCCTAAGGAGCGCACATTCTCGGTGGGTGTCATGGGAGACCTTGCATCCTCCCCCAGTCCAAGTTTTTTAAATTCTCAAAAACATCCATCGATTTCCATGGCGTCTCTGCCCCATATTTGGATATCATCACCACTTGATGACTGTTGTCTCCTCAATTGTTTTTGTAAAGACAATATCTCCTCAAGAAGTTTTGTAAAGTGTGCCTAAGTGCTAGATGCTCTTGACCTGTGATGGTTTCGATACTTATAATTTGTTGTTTGTGTGTCATGTACATTGGATCCTCTCAAGTTTTGATGTGGTTGGGTGATCATTCCAACTTTCACGTTCGTCGCTAGAGAATGCACATATCCACATCCAAAAAACTCTTTTTTGTTTGCATCATTGTCATCCTATCCAAATCCCCTTTGTCTTGTTGAGTTTCCCTTTGAAATATTATCCTATTAATCTCACTTAGGAAAACCCCTTCGGTTCTGGACAAGGTCCTTCCCCTTGTCACAATTTGGAAAGTTTTCTCTACAACTCATCCATCATTTCACAACTTCCCTTCTTGTTTCTTTCATTGACACCTCCACTAGGCATCAACATTCATTTTTATTGATCTCGAAAGCCTATTTCCATTTCTTTGTTTAGCAGGAAGAATGTATCAAATAACCACCACCAAAAATATTGACACACATCATGTCTGGATTTTTATCCATGTGCAAGTATCGCATGACCAAACAAACTTCCTTAAATGTGCATCCAAACTCCTCAAGTATTTTTTTAGTAAGTTGGAAGTAGTATATCCCCATGGAATTCCTACAAAATTTCACAATCACTGTTGGGTGTCAGTATTCATATCCTACCTCTTCCACATATGTCTCCAAATCTGTTCGAGTAAGTGAATTCATGCATTGTCTTGTCTCAACTCTTGGAGTTTTTGTGATGGGTAAGTCTATTGCACGATCTTCCAAAAAATCCATAATATGTTGTTGATGAATATTCACTTGGTGATATTCCTCCTAATCCATGGAAAGTGAAGGGTCAATCTCTCTCTTACACTCACATTCATGGTTTTGTAGGTTCCTCAATAGACCAACCTTCCCCATGGATTTCTTCACTGAAGTCTTTGTCACAGTCTGCTACTTCTCTTCTTTCCCCAAATAAATCAAAGATGTTATGGTATGAATCACTTCTTGTTGTTGTGTCATGTTTCAAGGCTCGTCGGTGCTCCCATTGACTCTTTCTATAAACCTAATCACATAGATCCTAAGCATCGTATTGAGCTTCCTACTCATTGTTAGGGGTTCTCTTAGTGTTTTGTCCTTGTCCAAGAATACTAAGAAAATTTAATGAATGAATGGATATGATTTGGCAAGTATGAGGAAGTCCAAGACCATGATCATCACATGATCTTCTAACAGAGCTACCAATGGATCCATGTTTCCAAACCACTCCCCAAATATCAATGGTGTTGAACAAATAATCCCTGTCACCGACATCATTGTTGAATTCAACACTTTACACATTCCAGTGAATATCTTAGATTTGCGATGAAGAGACTTGGTGGCTCGTTCACTCACAAAACTATGCATTTCCCCATTGTCAATTTTGGGTGCTTTCGATCCACTTTTGTGCACGTCCCTTCCTTCTTAGCGATGGGGAGTTTTAGATCCAGGGTTCATCCATAGTTGTTCAACAAAAACCCCAAAGCACCAATAAATCAATCCTCGACCAAGACTGAGGAATTTATCACCTGAGATATAGAGAGGATCATATATACCATAGGGTCTTGTGATAGAGATGAAGGATTAAACACATGAAAAGTCACTACAATTGGAATCCATGTAACTCATGTTTGAAAAATTATTAGGACTAATAATTAAAACAATACACACACATGTTCAACTCATACATAATAGACACAGAATGAATTAGAACTATCATATATTTATTACTGGAAGCATTCCATCATGTTAGAGATATACATTGCACATGAAAAACAAATATGACAGCAATATAACTTCATATCTTTGGTATATAAAACCTCATAATTACAACACGTTGCACAATGTGCCTTTGCTCAGTACTCATACATAGAATAACCATCGGACTATATTCCAAGCATTACAACAATACAACATTATAAGAGTGAGCTTGATACTAATAGCTAAGCTAGATAAAAAAAATCTAACTCTATTTTTGATGTTAAAGATTCCTTTTATAGTTTTCTCGGTTGGGGAGCGTTGCCTCTTTCTTCTCTACTCCACTCATTTGTATGATACAAATACCTCGAATGCTTTTGGTTCCTACCAATTCTCTACGTAGACTTTATGCATCAAGCAAAATATTATCTTCCTAGACAACCCATTATTTGTCCATGCCATGTCTTTGTATGTTGTTGGTAGTAATCATTCAGGAATATTTCCCAATTATTCCTTTCTTGATTCTAGCGAGCATCTTCTTAATTTCTAACGCAACTGAAAAAACTCAGAACTACATGTACTTGGTGGTCTTTAATATTGGAACGTTATTGACAAAATGTGGTTCAGTGTGTACTCTCGGCCATTCCTCGTGCATTTCCTTAGGTACATGAAAAAATATAGAATGAGCATGCACAAAACTGAACCCAAACCTTTGAGTACCAAAAGGACCAAAACACTATTATCTAGCTCCTCCTTGAGCCAGTTTCTTTAAGTAATGATCGTCGTATTGGAAGGTCATTTTTGATCCCACCAACACGTAGGAATCCCTATCACTACTGAGTCAAGTGCGCGAGGCCGCTGGTACTCGTGAATGCACTATATCCATGCAATCAACGTCTCCACTAGCTCTGAACCATCATATTGATAGGATCCAAAGTCTTCCATGTGTTCTTCTATAGAGATATGCACACACCTCCTTGTTGATCCTTTGTATAGCTTATTCTGCCACCTCTCCCTGGAATCCTTAGAATCTGTGTCATAAGACTTGCACTCCACTTTCTTAATTCACCATTTGTGGTGAGGTTGATGTACCCCTCCCTACACTGTTATAGGATTAATTGGTAAATGCAGACATAAACAAATCTCCCTAGATCCCACTGGAAACTAGAACAAAATAGAACAAAACATAACAAAACATAACAAAACATGAAAATTTCCCTGAGTTCTAATCATTGAGTTTACTAATTAACAAGAGATGGGCAACATACCTTTTAAATGTTGCTTCCTCTTGCCATTGCTGTCCTAGATCCACTTAAATTCTCTTGTGATATTGAATCTGCAAGGGAACACAAACGAACCAAAGTGAAAGCAACACAATGTACTCAACAAGAACTTATGCATGTGATCAAGGAATCATACAATAAAACAAGACTAGTTTTATGGGAAAGAAACATATTGCTGTATCATATTAAATGAAAGTGGAGATTACAACCAAAAGCCTTGATGTTGCAAGATCCCCTTCTTATTGTCCCTCATTTCCCACGTACTCTTGCTCCAACAATTCTGAGACTATAGATCTGAAAGTCACTCACAATCTATCTTGACAAAGAAAAGCTCAAAACCACTCTAACCAAGCTAACAATCTCAAGCCAAATTTCCAATCTAACTTTCTCCACGAGATATCCTCTCCTTTTATAAGATGAAGAGGATAAGGTGAGGAGTTTAGGATGATCCCACTGAATAAGAAAAGTGAGTAAGATCCAAACCGATCGGAGGCCACCTCACCATAGAAGCTTCTCCTTCTAGAAGCATCGAGAAGATGCTCATTTTTCACACGTATGAAAATCGTCGCACCCCTATAACTAAGCAGAGTGCGACGACCTCACAGGCCAGGGTTAGTACAACATGTGACGATCCGGGATCGTCCCTCTCCTATAACTTGATAGGGTGCAATGCTCCTCCTTATTAGGGTTATTACAAAGGAAAATATGATTTCATCTCTCAGGAAAAGTTCTTCTCCCTTCTTTCCTCAGGAATTTAGGCCACTGATCCTTTTAAAGACATCAGATAGGTTTACATCATTAACGATCATAGGGATGATGAAAATAATGTGTAATAGAGAGCCCCCAAAAGTATGAAGTTAGAACAAAGTGATAGCTGAAATACTTTGTCGAGTGTGTGTAGGGAACAAGGAACGGTCTGTTAGAAACCTACCAACAAACAAGGAAATATAGTACAATAATATATCATCACTGAGGTAGGAATTACCATACTCAGAATACAAATGACTCAAAGCATAAATTCTGACATGCAAAGATCCATGTCAAGTAAGACAGGTCATGGCCACCAAACATACACTGTGGATCCATGTCATTATGACTCAAATATGAACATAACCACAAAAAATACATTGCGGATCTATGTGTTAAAGACTCAAATTTGAATATAGCCAAAAGACATACACTGTGTATCTATGCATCAGTACAATCTGAATATACTCCAATGCAACCTGAATCTATCAAAAAATATCCAGGGTCTTCATCTCCACCACTCTATAGTAGGAATCTAACCATGCAAATACATGCGCTGAAGTCGAACATGGTAGAAACCACTTGATTACCGGTCATTAATGAATACTGTTAACAAGTGCGAGGTAAATCACCATTAATGTCAATGACCCCCAAGGTACTCTAATACAATCCAACGAATGTGAATTAATGAGATAAAGTCGAACACTCGGCAGAATCTCCTGATCAAGGGTCAATAATGAAAACCCACTGTCGAAAGCGAGAAACCTTCCATTGAGGCATGCAAGTTACAAGGTACCAATTAGTTTCTAAGTCTAATTCCTGGATAATGAGTTGAAGTCAATAGGAAAAGACTCGTCACAGGAGGGCCTTAATGTATCCCTCATCAATGACACGAAACATGTAACAAGATTTGAGGTAGATCAGAGTAACAAGTGATTCAAGAATGACTCAAGAATGGCCGATACAATAAAAGGCTTAAGGACTGTAGGAATGGCCTATGTAATATAAGGCTTTCCGAGCTGAACTTCTCTTTGAACATATTGACGACACGCCAACTGTCTTGGGAACAATGACTCAAAAATAGGGATCATAGACCAATTTGTACTCTTATAAAGGAGTATGATCATGAGACAAGAGGATTTTCCAACCTAGACACAAAGCGAGTGAAAGGGTGTCATGTTCAAAAGTTACTTTCCATAGAATACATGTTTAGATACATTTCTTTCCCAATTTCCCCCCCACCATTTCTGGTGAGTGCCTCTTTATTTTTACACAAGCTTGAGGAGGATATGCTTGAACTGTAAGCTCATCCTTTGGATGAGTCCCTCAGAGTATGTTTAACGAACCCTAGGAAGGAATGGTTCGGTCCCATATGGGCCTTTTGATGCTTATTTTACGAGTCCAAAGAAAGTAAACTCAAGGGTTTTTCATGTTTAGAGAGTCTGAAAAACACTTAAAGAAAACTCCAAAATGACTTTTTTCATAAGCTATTCTGACGAGACAGAAAAAGAGATAAACTATTGCTCAACAAACATTTTCTTCAAATACTTTAACGAGCGTGAAAAGAACAAGATTTCTCGGGAATCTTTTCATGTTTAGAGAGTCTAAAAAAAGATCTTAGAGGGAACTCCAAGGGGTTCCTTTTTCATATAACCTTTACGAGTCTGAAAAAGTGATAAAAGTTTACTCGGTAACATTCTCATTGATTTACGAGCATGAGAAAGAAAAAAGACTAAGCTCGAGATTGTTTTCATTTTTACGCAAGCTTAAAACAAAACAAAAATTTACTTGGGATAGATTTTATTTTTTACACAAGCTTAAAACTAGCCAAAACTATGCTTGGACCTAGTTTCATTTTTACACAAGCTTGAACCAGAGGAAACTATGCTTGAGGTAGGTGGTTTCATTTTTACACAAGATTGAACCAGAGAAAACTATTCTTGTGAATTCTGAATGCATTATCTAGAGATGGTTGGTACTTAGCCCCCAACTTAAGAAGCTAGCGGCTTAACTTCAACAAGAAGTCCACAGGCTATAAGCATGCCCCCCCAAGCTTCATTTCATCCAATGAAACAGGTGGACGAAAGGAAGCTTTAAATACTATACGTAATGAAGTACTTGAATCAATCGAAGAGGAGAAGAACTGTGCTCGCCAATTGATTTCATTTTTTAACGAGCTTGACAGGGGAGATGAACTATGCTCATGACCTTTGTTTCATTTTTTAACGAGGTTGGCACAGAGATGCAAAAACTATCCTCGCAGCTGGTTTCATTTTTTAACGAGCTTGAAATCAGAAAACCATGCTCAAAACTGGTTTCATTTTTTAATTAGCTTGAAATCAGGAAACCAAACCATGCTAAAAAAATATATTAAATTTTTTAACGAGGTTTCCATAGAGATGCAAAAACTATTCTCGCAGTTGGTTTCATTTTTTTAACGAGCTTGAAATCAGAAAACAATTCTCAAAAGACTATTCATGATCATGATTTCCAAGAGGACAATGCTTTGGAAGAACACCATGTCAAGGGACAAAACTCGGTCATGGCAAGGGTCGCGATGGGGGTAAGGAGATCAAGCTCTAAAGACCCTATCAAAGAGATAACCATGTCAAATATCGGATTTAGGTCATCAAATATTGAACTTACATTGAGAGGCTCATCTTTATCAGCAACTGAATACATGGGAGACAACGCCACATAATTGACCCATGGTAAGGGTGACACCGACTGCATATACAAACTTTTTAGGGAATTCATTGAGTTGATGGTCAAGTTAGGACCAACAAACGAAAGTTGATCAATATTCACCACTCTTCCATCATGCGGGAAATATATCACATGAAAAAGAGTGGATACAATAGCTTTCATGGTATAGACATAATCTTGCCCAAGGAGTAAATCAAAATCCAAGGGGTCTTGGACTACCATAAAATCGATAAAGATAGTTTTCCCTCCCAAAGTTATGGGAAAATGAAGAAGTATTCCTAAAGGGTGACCGGTTCTTCTATTAAAATATAACAAAGTCTGGGTAACCGACACAAGCTGAGGATAACCCAAAGCTTGCCAAGCAATAGAGGACAAAATACTAATGGAAGAACCTTCATCTATCAACTTTTGAGGAACGTTCTGACTAAAAACTTGTACTGTAATCTTGAAAGGAATGTGAGAGGGAAGACGAGGTCTGGTTAGTGCACCCCAATCAAAAAGGATGGACTCATTACTTGGAGGGGGTTCCATGGGAGAAGGAGGAATGCCCCCTAACATGGTAGATTCTGTATCAATGAGAAAAATGTGGGAAACATTGGGTTTAATCTCTAGTAGGAGAGTAGTATCAACTGATAATGAAATCAAATCGATCACTTGGGTTTCATTCTCTAAGAGGAGAATGGGTTCGACAGGTGGAAATGAATCGACCTCTTGGGTTGCACTCTCTAATGGGAGAGTGGGATCGACTGAGGATGGGATCAGAGTGACCACTTTGTCAACTGGTTCAACTAAGGATGTGACTAGATTGACAACATGATCAACTAAACTGACCAATGAAGGGACCAAATTGATCATTCCATCAACTACAGGTGGGTCAAGATTAAGATTGCGATAAGCAACTAGAAGTTGAGGATGGGAAAATGTTATGTCTTCCAGTAATTTCGAGGTTTCATCCATACGAGGGAAAATGTGAGTTTGATGACTCCCTCCGCATAACATACACGTAAACTTGACTCTACTTTTCTTCTTCCCAAAGATATCTTGACTAGTTGACGGGAGGTCATCAACATGTTGTTTAGAGGCTGGCGACATGGGTTGGTGAGGGTGTGTAGACCATGCTTCTATAACCTTGGATAGACCAGGGAAATCCTTAAGAATATGGCTACCCTTACAAAGCCTGCAAGGGTACTTGTGTTTATAGGTTTTTTTGGTGATCTTGGCACCATCAACACTCCCAGCATGATTATTAGTAACTGGTTGCTTTCCAACATGTCTAGCAGTGGTTGGAAGTTTGGACCCTTTCTTATTTTTCTTCTTCTTAATCTTCCTTTTCTTCTTCTTCTTATCCACCAGGTTACTAGCTTTAGAGCTTTCACTCGGTGAAGAATATGAAAAGGAAGAAGACCTTACAAGTGAATAAGGCAAAGAATATCTTACTGGAGAAGAAGGCAAAGGATCAACATGAGGTTGAGGTTATTGGGGGGAAGTGCTTGCAACCGAAGAACTTACTGCATTCGAGATTACCTGAGTGGAAAACAACCACACCAACAATCCAATCGTGAGGCTTGGAAGGATAAAAGTAGCGATGTGAGGAGGACTAATGTTTCCGTAAGAAGGAAAAAAAAAGTTTCCCCTGGGGAAGGGGTTTCTTCATTGGTCATTCCAGGAACTGATACCATTAAAAAAAAGATCCAATCTAGAGTTCACTAGGGAAAACAATCAGCACACGCTAAAAATCTAGGAATCAAGCAAACGAACAAAACCTTCTCACAATGAACACACTAGTTGGTGATGAAATCCAGCGTCGTGGGCACACTGTAAGAAGGGGTTGAGATAGAGAGGGTGGAAAATTTAATTGGACGATCTGCTTAATGGAATTACACCCTGGTGCAATCTCCCACACATAAACATGGGTATACCCTCCAAGGAGCCCGAGTGGGTCTGGCCAAAGCCGATTCCAGGTACTGTGAAGGCTTGCCCCTCCATAGTCACATCGTGTAAAGATCCTAAAGATATAGGCTACTAAGGTTACCAATTACGACAATGATGCCTGGGGAAATAGTCCACAGTCTGATCCATGTGCAAAGGTAGGGTATCTAGCCCAAAATCAACTCGAGAAGCTCCCACACATAATCGTGGGTATACCCTCAAGTGACCCTCAATACTACATGCCATTTCTACACCAAGACTGACAAAGCATGGTGAGTAACTTTGCCAGTCTTAATGCGACCTCAGGTTTGACCCTTGTGTTAGAAGGGCTTCCCACTCCCTAACTCAAGATGCTATGTTTGTTTATAGCTTTGGAAATTTATCTTTCACACTTATTCCAAAGCTCTACAACTAATCTAATGTAGGTTTGCTACCAGAAAATATAAAAATGTCTAATCAATTTTTATAAGCGCTTTATTTTAAGGCTGTTGTTTACTCAAGAGGAAAATGGCATGGACTAAATGATGTTTTGACCGACTCTAAACAATTCAAAGAAATGAGAATGCAAATATTTCATTTCGATGAAAGTTATATTACAAGAAGGAGAAAGCGTTTATCATTCCCAGATGCACAATGTCCCAAAATTGTTAAACTCATCAATATCAAGAACTTCAAGAAATGAGCCAAAGAGACAGTGCACCAATACATAATTCTTGGTCCCCCCCCACCATGAGGGGGAATTTTTTTTTTAAGAATTCAAGAGAAAAAATGCCAAAATCCATGGAATTTCACTACTTCAAATGCAAAGATGCCCCCAAACTAATGTAAAGCAAGAAACTTTTTTTGTTTTTGTTTTCAAAGATAGCTAAAAGAAATATCAAATCACTTCAAAACAAAAACAACCCAGACTAAGTTTCTCTTTTAACATGAATTATTCAGAAAAAGAAGTGTTCTTTCACTAAACAATTCTAAAGAAAAACAATGCTTTGTAATTGAAATACACTCAAAGAAAGAGACCAAATCTTTGAAAAGAAAACAAAGAAAAAGCCAAGAAAAGAATGGCTAAAAGTAGATTCTAAGTTGTCAAGCAGATTGTAAAAATACCATAATCAATCTAAAAAATTCACCGCAAATCTAAATTACAGATCTGGGTAAAGGAGATAAATTTGACTGTCCCTCCAAAAACAAAATCTATAGGAATTGACACAGGCAACAGAAATGAATAGTGAGACGATCAAGGATCATTGGAGGCAGGAGTAACTACACAGTGCGAAATCACTGAGCATACAAAGGGTTTACAAGAGTGATCGCAGGCTGTAAAATGACAGGGTGTGATGATGGCTGAAAATGCATGAAAAATTAAAAGAGGACATGATTTCCAAATTAATTTTCAAGACCAAAGAATCAACATGGATCACCGAATGAATCAGCAGGAAGAATACAAGCAGAAAAAGCAAGGAAACTAGACTAACTAGGAAACAATCTATTCCCCAGTATGGTCGCCAATTTTGTTATAGGATTAATCGGTGAATGAGGACATAAACAGATCTCCTTAGATCCCACTGGAAACTAGAAAAAAACAAAACATAACATGAAACTTTGCCTAAGTTCTAATCATTGAGTTTACTAATTAACAAGAGATGGGAAACATACCTTTTAAATGTCGCTTCCTCTTTCCATTGTCATCCTAGCTTCACTTCAATGCTCTTGTGATATTGAATCTGCAAGGGAACACAAACCAACCAAAGTGAAAGAAACACAATGTACCAACAAGAACTTATGCATGTGATCAAGGAATCATACAACAAAACAAGACTAGTTTTATGGGAAAGAAACATATTGTTGTATCATATTAGATGAAAGTGGATATTACAACCAAAATACTTGATGTCAAAAGGTCCCCTTGCAATTGTCCCTCATTTCCCACATACTCTTTCTCCAAGAACTCTAAGACTATAGATCTGAAAGTCACTCACAATCTATCTTGACAAAGAAAAGCTCAAAACCAATCTAACCAAGCTAACAATCTCAAGCCAAATTTCCAATCTAACTTTCTCCATGAGAGATCTTCTCCTTTTATAAGTTGAGGAGGTTAGGATGATCCCACTAAATTAGAAAAATGAGTAAGATCCAAACTGATCGGAGGCCACCTCACCATATAAGCTTCTCCTTCTAGAAGCATTGAGAAGATGCTCGTTTTTCCCACGTACAAAAATCATCGCACCCCTAGAGTTGAGAGTGCAACGACGTCATAGGCCAGGTTTAGTACAACATGCAATGATCCGGGATCATCGCACCCCTATAACTGGACAGGGTGTGACAATCCTCCTTATTAGGGTTTTTACAAAGGAAAATATGAATTCATCTCTCAGGAAAAGTTCTTCTCCCTTCTTTCCTCAGGAATTCAGGCCACCGATCCTTCTGAAGACAATATATAGGTTTACATCATTAACGGTCATAGGGATGATGAAAATAATGTGTAACATGCACCCTATGATTTTATAAAGTTTTTCAATGATTGATATCTGTGCATCCTCATCCATGGGATCATTATACTAGTCAGCCTCACAAGGATCTATGGGCATGACCACACGTAGGGTGTCGGTTTCATAGGACATCTGCCTCTTCTTCATATTTAACACCACATTATTGTCAAAGGCTCAATCAATCCCCAGTAGTGCAGGATATGGATCACACTCATCCATGATATTGATGACTTCGAAGTCAGGCATGTTCTTCACTCCTTCAATGCTCAGTTATACTTTCTCTAGCTGAACTATGGGGTAGATCCTATATTGATTGGCCAACTGGATCTAGATGGGTGACCAAATCCATGCCTCTTCAAGAGACCTTTGATTCATGAGTTGCATCTCCTCTCATTCTCTTTATTCTTCAATTTCTCTAAGCACATCACACATAAACTACTTCTGTTGAGCAATGCCAAAATTTGGAGGGGTCTAAGGAGCCTTCCTAATCTTTTCGTCCAATTTTTAACCCAATCCTTAACAATTATTGAAGTTTACCCCTATATTCACCCCTCCATGGGTTACTACCTAGACTTCATCCTCCTTCTTATTCTTCTTATTTTTATGCGGTTCAAAATGAACCATGTTGCAATTGATATTCTTGTCCTCCCACTTCTTCAGTAAGTCGAGACAATCCTAGGTTACATGTTCAGGACTATAAAAATAGGCACAAAGCACACACGATTTGGTGAAAAATCATGAGACATGACCAATCTTACTGCAATTAAAACATGTGAGGGTTCTACCTCCTACTATGCCATATCCATGGTCATGAATGCACTCATATCCACATCGAGGTCCTCCTTGATATCCACCTCTATATTCCACTGCGCTCACCACCCTTTTTCTCCTCCTGTACCTGAAATGAATCATGGGTGTTATCTTGCATTAACTGGAGGGAGAAACAACTACTAACATCATGGCCAATGAAATTACAAAACTCATAGAATGGAGCGTGAGTCATTGTTTGGTATTTCTGCAATGTGGTACAATGGGGTAGTACATGGCCATAATTCCTTCATATTTCACACCATTCAGACTATCTAGATAGAAATGGAATTGGTGTGCCCATCACCACATAATTTGGAACAACATGGAACTCTTCTTGGAAATTCCCCTCAGAATGGCATGTAATACACCTATCTTGTATCTATATAATTAGGTTGTCAAGTTGTGACTGAACTTGCGTCAACCCGATCGATGTCTCTGCACATCGAGACATAGCTTCCATCCGCGTCACTATCTTGACTGCCTCTGCCTAAATCGTCACCTTCTGTTGGGTGAGAGAGATTCGAATATGGGGGAGTAACCTTACAATGAACCATTATTTGTGTTGCATGTCCTATATTTGGAACGTTAGCCTATCCAACAATATTTTAAACTGTTGGTCATAGTCCCTAACGATTTCTCCTTCCTTATGTTTGATATCCTTGATTTTAATAATGAATTGGGATTCTGACTTAGGCTTTTGATACTCCCTAAGCACATCCTTCTTAATATCGGTCAGGGACCTTGCTTATCCCACTGGCACAATAGCCTTGTATTTCATGTACCATTTCAAGGATTTATCCCTGAATGTAGTCTCTAGTTGCGTAATCTTAGCCACATTGTTTGTAACTCACTTTACATACTAGATTGCTTCACAGGTGAACCGGTGTTGCTATGCATTGTCCTTACATGTTGCATGGAACATGTGAAACCTCAATGTACTATCTTGATTCACCATCAACGAACTAGAGCTAGCTCCTCTTCTCTAACTGCTATTGGCTAGACCTTTCCACACCACTATCGCTTGGGGTGAAGTATTACTAACTTCACCATATTCTTCAATTTTTACATCACTTCTTTCTTCTTCTCTTTCTTTGACTCCAATCTCTTCATCATCTACTATGTTTTCTTCTTGATTAAAAATACACAAGGGGGGTGGTACAAAGTGGGGGTAAGTCCATATTCTTCTGAAACTTCTTGTGAGATGACCCAGAGAGATATCTACTTGCATCCGTGCAAGACCATTCACTATAGTCAATTTTTCTCCCCCACCACTAGGGGAACCTCCATATTCCTCTTTTTCTGGTGCACCAACATTTTTCACCCTTCCTTCCCATCCTAGTTGTGCACCACCAATGCGTGCTCTGCCTTTCAGGCCAACCCACACACTTCAAATCCACGCATTGTCTCCTCGTCCAATCCGTGCACAACCACCTTGCACATAATCTCTCTCTCAAATCAACACGCTACTACTCTATGTGCCATCCTCTCTTTCTCTTAGTGCACCACTACTCTGTGTTTCATCTTCATATAAGGTTACGCCACTCTGCAATATCCAAGGGGTGTGGACTTGGTCGCCTAGGTCCGTTCTAGTATCACTACTTGATTCCAAAATCCTTAGATACCGATTATAATATTAAAAAACCCATTTCAACATCTGACTTGATTCAAAATAATTATTGCTTGTATTGAGGTGATTTACATAAAAATGATCATGTGTGTATTGTCCAAAATCTCATAAAGTGATGATTAATTTGAAGAATTATGAGATAACACAATAAAAAATAAGGAACTCAAATTATACAATATTGATGTCATAATTTACTTCATCTATAAATCCCCTTTAGATAGTGAGATTGTTCTTCATTATCTCAAAATGTCAAATTACATTATAAAATGGACTTAGAAAATCCAATTTTGAAGGATTCTCTTCAATTCCACTACTCAAACTAAAAAATAGAGTATACTATTGAATTCCTTGCGAAATTCTGTGAAAAATGAGTATAAAATTGACCACATTTTGAATTGAATCAATTTTAGCTTGTTTACATGCCAAACGATGCACTGTGGCACTCATTAATGGAAATCTAGGATAAGACTTCTAAAGACAACATTTGAGCACAACAATAACATAAACATTGAACTCCTCATGAGGAAGCGAGAAAAATGAGTATAAATATGTCAATGTTTGGACAAAGTACCTCATGGCATGCAAATTGAGACAATACTCAACTTAGCTCCTCTTTATGCATGCAAAATGATACATCCATACACCCTCGGGATCCATGCAAACATTGGGATTTGTGTCATCCTCAGACTATGTGCAACCTCATATTTCATGCCGTTTAATAGGATGGGTTGGGGTCGATCCCATACCTTCTCCCTATATACTCAGGTTCTTTTCCAACCATAATAAATAAAACTTACTATACTCATCCCCCCAAAGGGAACCAATGGAAAATTGGTTGGGGTGTTGGAATATTGTATGGTAGGTCATGGGGTCAAGCCTTGTCGACCTTACCATATTTACAGTGTTTTGTTATATTGCTTGAACCATATATTAAAAGATTGTTGGTATTCTATATATGCGGTAGAATATATTTTAAACGCCAACATGAATATAGGGATTTGGTTACATGGAACTTTGATAAACCATGGGCCGAGGGTTTTAACCCTCTCCCCTCTTTCCGCCAAATCAAAATTTACCAAAACTTAAATACAATTGCTTCCATATATGGTTAATACCACTGTGATGGAGTGATGGAAAAAGGGCATTTGTGTAAGGTTATGGGAGGTCACGTGTTCTATCCTCTGAACTCCCATTAAAATTTTAAATGACCTTATCCATAAATGGCCAATGGGAGGCTTCCACGTGCCAGCCTTGCATTGGTCTATCTTCGCCATGTGTTCAACTATAATGAGTCCACCTGTGCCACATGGGTTCCCTAGTCACCTCCTTTTTCAGATGTACGATGTGTGTAATATCCCTAGGATGAACCCAATTGTAATGTAAATGAAAATGTACTTAAGCTGGTGAGTTGATTGATATCATTTTTGTATGCACATTTCATGGCATAGTGTGCACATGTACTGCACAGTAAAATGATGAAGTGTGCACATTCCAGGATACCGTGCACAACATCTTAAGTCCGTGCGATTGTGAGGCCAACGAGCCTTTGTGTATATGGTACGTTTTATAGGCTGGTGAGCCAGTTATTATAAGCTAGGATGCTTATGTTTTGATTAGGCCAGAGAGACTAGATGTTAAAGGTCAGTGCACCTATTTTTGTATATGTCTCATAATTAATATAAAATACATCGCTATGCACAGACCGACCATGATAAAAGAGATGGGGGACTAAACTCCACTGGTTAGGGAAAGGGAGGGGCTATGTTAAGGAAAGGGGCTACGCTAGGGAGCTTAAGCAAAAAAAACAATATTATATTAATATTTCTTAAATATAAAGTATGAATAATTATTTTATCCTAAGTTCTAAAGTTGGGGACAAGTGGGCCAAAGTAGCTCCCAACATGACAAGTGTCAAGTTGGGGACATGCATACATATTTTTGGGACTTAGTTCATTTCCTATCATCTTTTCCATCATTCTTCCCATAATACCTTCCATCATTCAGTCATCTAGTCAATCATCCATGAGCATGCACACACCCATTGAGCTATCTTTCGTACCTTCATGACTGTACCTAAACCTGTATCCATGGCCATTTTGTGAGGGTGTAGCTGGTTAGCTTGGGAGATGGATTGAAGAAGGGGGTTTTCAGGCCCATGGGATATTGAATAGGCGGGTTGTCAGGCTCGTGAGAAATTCTCTGAGTGAGAGAATTGTTGGGAATTGATTTCCTGAAGGTGCTAAACTGCAGCTACAGTGCTTTGAGACTTCCTGTCCGGCCTGTTGCTGAAGCTCGGAAAGAAAGTGGGGCAGACAAAGGACTATTGAGCAGAGAAGGGGCACACTTCCTGGGTGGGACAGGCATGTGGGGAATGAGGGAATGTAGGCTGTTAGTTAGAGTTGTCACCTATAATGAAGTCTTTCTTGTTGTCTATGAGCCTTTAGCTTGGTTAGGAATCCCTTACCCAGGTGGAGTTTAGTCCCAGCTCGGGGGTGACTCACTGTTGAGAGTGATGAACAATATGGTCTAAGGCTGGGAGGTTTGTGGATGGTCTGCACACAGTTGGTGATATTGTTACAAAGATAAGTTTCAATTGTGTGATAAATTTACATGTTGCATTATTATTTACATGATTATTTTTATGGGTTTCTTCTATGCATGATTATAACTGTCTGTATGTTTATGGGTATTTCCCGTATATGCTGCATGTCTGTGTTAACTGTTATTTCAGTATGAACTTGTGCATTTACGTAAAGTATTTGTCTGTTACGTTTTATATATATGTTTCCGCAAGAGCTTTGTGTGTATATAATTTAATTGCATGCAGTTCGAATTTTTTTATGTGGCATAGCTCAGTATGATGCTGGGTTTGTTACAGTATGTTCTGCAAAGAGAACGGAAGCATTCTCTCGTGTAGCGTGGCCCGACCATGGGCGGCCGGGGATGTCACAAATTGGTATCAGAGCTTCAGTTTTCAACACTGAGCCTGGATGGGCTAAGAAAGTTGAGTTGAAGAGAAATGTCACAGAGGATTTATTTCGAAGTGGCCAAATTTCAGTTTGTAGAACGTCCATGGTAAAAAGTAACAACAATTGGGCAGAATTGGGGAAAGAAGTTAAGCCAAAAGCCCCAATTTCTGTATCGGAATTCATGAGGAATTGATGCACATAAAAATGAATGTGCATAGGTGGGAACACTAAAAATGCATGATGCAGAGTGAAAATCTTGTGATAGGTAAAATTTCGGCACTGCGCGACAAGATATTAGTGTGCAGGTATGCATGCTAAATTTTGGTGCCGCCCGGAAAAATGTTAGTGTGTAGGTGTGCACGCTAAATTTCGGTGCCACACGGAAAAATGTTAGTGTGTAGGTGTGCACCCTAAATTTCAGTGCTGCGTGGAAAAATGTTAGTGAGCAGGTGTGCGCGCTAAATTTCGATGCCACACAAAAAAATGTCAGTGTGCGGGCGTGCACGCTAAATTTCGGTGTCGCATGGAAAAATGTTGGTGTACAGGACCGCGTGATAAATTTAGCATTGCGTAGTGTGCACACACATAATAATGACGCGTGTGGTGTATGGAGTGTTGGTAGAGCGTAGAGGAATTTTGTTGGTGCACGTGCAATGTGGATGTGTGTTGTCGCGCGACAGTTTAGTGAATGGTGCGTGCAAAGTATTGGTGCATGGTGGGGCATACTAAACTTTGGCATGGCGTAGAACGTCGATTAAAATGCACGTGGAATATTGGCATGTGGTACAAAAACTACGCATGGTGGTTATTGACGCACGACATAAAAGTAGTGCGCACAAGTTATTGGTGCGACATAGAAGTGAGACACAGTGGTTTTAAAGTTCATGAAGCATGATTTACCTTGTGATGTTGATACACATGGTAAATATGGGTGTACAGGTCTAAGTTTGTGTGTGAAAAGTTGTTTGAAGGGTGAACAACAACATAAAACCAGTGAATTTATGTGACGTTTTATATCATTTGAACGTCATCTTTTTGCAACGCGTTTTTGAGGCCCTTAAGAGCATTTTTAGCAACTCAAAAACCATGAGACAGAGGTGTACCAAAGGTACACTTCATCTCTACATCTCAAATAAAAGAGCTCGGAGAGAGATTTCTAATGGTTTAAACTGTTCGTCAAACATAGCTTTTATGAGAAAGTTACAACAAAAACAGTGAAGGCTAAATTTTAAGATCCCACTGACTTCAAAGAGCCATAAATTTCTGCTCCAGAATCAGATTGAGGCACAAGATTAGTCAATGGAAAGCTATGGAACCATAAGGTACTTGTAGCATTCTAGGCCAAAAATACAAATTGGCCTCGAACTTCAGTAGGCTATAACTAGCAGCCTAGAACCCAGAATGAGGGAAAACTTAGAAAGAATGTCCATAATATGTTTATGTAGAAACCCAATTGAGATCATACAAAAATTCCAATGGAGTAGGTGAAAAATGGGTAATTACAGCGCAGAGTTGCACCAAGTGGATGTATGAACAGAAAAGTTAATGGGCAAATTTCAAATAACCATAACTTTCTGCTCCAAACTCAAAATTGAGCATGTGAGCAAGCGTTGGAAAGGTATCTGATAGAAGAATATAATTATCCACCTTGAAAATTGATCCAAGCATTCAATTTTCCAAGAAATAAAAATAAATATTTATGATATATTATTGAACCAAAATGGTTCATATTTTTCATGAAATTGTTGAAATAGTTAGCCTGGCAAAGTTTTGTTGGCTCCACATTTTGCAGAATTAACAACAACTAGATCAGATCAAGATCAACATAGGTTTCATAGGAATGGAATAGGCACAAGGGACTTATAGTCAGGAGGATGAGATTAGAGGGATGGATGCCCATTTGGGCATTGAAGGAACAAACTGCAATGGACATGGAGAAGAAAGGAATGAAAACATGAATATGGAAGAGACTATTAAAAATTTGCAGAAGGATGTCCAAAGACACAAAGATAATAATTAAGGGCTTATGAGAGCCAAGGAACAACAAGATTACTTCAACATGAAGTTATTGCAGAGCTTGAACATAATAGAAAAGAAATTGGACAATGAGAGTGGATCAAACAAATCAGGAAGTCACAGGACCTCTGATGAAAAAAGAAAAGAAATAAGTGTTAGCAGACATCACCATCACTCCCCAAGGCATTCCAATAAGAGAGAATATAGAAGCTCAAGTCCATCCCCTATCAGAAAGCATAAGAGTTCTGGGGTGGATGAACTACGAGGAGAAATGAACAAAATCAAACCTCCTACTTTTGATGGTGAGCACAAGAAGGATGAAGATGTAGAGACATGATTGCTGGGAATGAGGAAGTATTTTCAATTTCATAATTATCTTCTCATGCAGAAGGTAGAATTGCTATCTATAAAATCAAGGGAAATACATCCATGTGGCAGGATCAACTTGTGCAGGTGCAACACATTAAAGAGAAAAGTGTCACTTAGAGGGAATTCAAGAAGTATTTTGAGAAGAAATACTTGACCAAGAGATACTATGACAAGAAAATGAAAGAATTCTTTGACCTCAAGCTTGGGAGTATGACCATAGATGAATATGAGAGAAGGTTTTTAGAATTGCTAAAGCATGTCTCTTTCATCAAGGATGAGACAGTTAATATTCAAAGGTATTTGAGTGGTTCTCCATCCTTCATTAGTGACAAAATACAGTATGATGATCCCAAGACATTGGAGGAGACCATAAGGCGAGCTAAATGCCTTTATGATCAACAAAAATCAAGGCCAGCTTTCCAAAAATCTTGGGAAGACAAAAATAAATTCAATATGGATCAAAGGAAGAAGGGGTCTAAGCCACAATTCTTCAGAAACAATCCACAAGGACAACAAACTCCTAGAGAGCCCAGAACGATTGAAACAAGGGGGTCAAAGGCCAAGGAAACCACCTATTCAATATTGGGGTTGTAAAGGAGATCACATGTTCAGAGATTGTCCTCATAGAGGTGAAAAAGGGAGGATTGTTCACAATGTACAACAAGCTGAAACAATGGAGGACATGGGTAGAAATGTGCCAAGGATCTATGCAGCCCTGGACAACAATCAAGCAGAGTATCGGTCACATATTATTGAGGTGGAAGGTATAATAAACAACCAAACCATTGCTATTTTAATTGATTCAGGAGCTAGTCATAGTTATATAGATCCTAATATGGTGGAAAGTTTTCATTTGCCAAGAAGAAAGCATGGGGAATCTTGGTTGGTGCAGCTGGCTACAGGAGCCAAAAGAAAATTTAATGATATGGTTAAGTCATGTCTTATGGACATGAATGGACTGAACACCATGGCAGATTTGAACATATTGCCTTTAGGTTCCTATGACTGTCTAATTGGGATGGATTGATTGGACGAGCATCATGTTGTGCTGGACTGTCATAAAAAGGCATTTACTTGCTTGGATGAGGAAGGGAGCCTAAGAAAAGTGCAGGGAATTCCCAGGGCAGTAACCATCAGAAAGATTTCAGCATTGCAGCTGAAGAAATGTTACAGGAAAGGGTGTCAAATATTTGTAGCTCATATGGAGGAGACACCTAAAGATAAGGTGCCAAATTTGGAAGATTATGCAGTCCTGGAAGATTTTGAAGATGTGTTCAAGGAGGTACTAGGACTACCTCCAAAGAGAGACATTGATTTCTCTATAAATTTAATGCCTAGAGCAACTCCAGTGTCAAAGACTCCTTACAGAATGAGTACACCAGAGTTGAAAGAGTTGCAAATGCAACTTGAAGAACTTCTTAAGAAGGGGTATATAAACCCAAGTGTGTCACCTTGGGGTGCCCTAGTCTTTTTTGTGAAGAAAAAATATGGCACATAAAGATTGTGCATTGATTTCAAACAATTGAATAAAGTGACTATTAAGAACAAGTATCCTGTGCCAAGGATTGATGATATTTTTGATCAATTGAAGGATGCCAAGATATTTTCAAAGATAGATATTAGATTAGGATACCATCAGGTAAGAATTAAAGAGGAGGATATCATCAAGACCGCCTTCAAGACAAGGTAAAGTCATTATGAGTTCACAGTGGTGCCATTTTGGTTGTCAAATGCACCAACTGTTTTCATGTGCTTAATGAATGGTGTTTTCCGAGAATATTTAGACAAGTTTGTCATTGTCTTTTTGGATGACATTCTTATATACTCTAAGTCGGAAGAAGAGCATGAGCATCATTTGAGAATGGTGTTGCAAGTATTAAGGGAGCATCAATTGTATGCAAAATTGAGCAAGTGCTCATTTTATCAGAAGAAAATTCATTATTTGGGGCATATCATTTCAAAGGATGGGATAACAGTGGATCCTGAGAAGATAGAATCCATTAGAGATTGGTCAATGCCAAAGAATGTGATAGAGGTCAGATCATTCATGGGCCTTGGAGGATACTACAGGAGATTTATTGAAGGATTTTCAAAGATTGCACACCCAATAACTTCCTTGCAAAGAAAGGGTTTGAAGTTTTAGTGGACATTGGATTGTGAAAAGAGTTTTCAACACTTGAAACAATTGTTAACAAGTGCTCCAATACTAAGGATTACAGACCCAAATGAAGACTTCATTGTATGCACATATGCATGTAAAGAGGGACTTGGTGGAGTCCTCAATCAAAATGGGTTTGTTATATGTTATGAATCAAGGAAGTTGAAGGAGCATGAAAGACACTATGCCACTCATGATTTGGAGTTGGAAACCTTAGTGCATGCCTTGAGGAAATGGAGACACTACCTCATGGGGAAAAGGTTTGAGATAAGAACAAACCATAATGGTCTGAAATATTTATTTGATCAGCCAACTCTAAATGCTAGGCAAAGCATATGGTTAAAAATTCTGAGCGAATATGACTTTGATTTAAAGCATATCAAGGGGAAAGAGAACAAAGTGGCTGATGCACTCAGCAGAAGAGTGCATGAAATGCATGCTACAACCATTAGCATGTACCAATCAGATTTAAAACACAGAATTATAGAGGCTTCCAAATCAAATTTCCAATACAAGGAATTAGTGGAAAAATAACAACAAGGTATTTTGCAACAGAAAATTGAGGAATACAAGATAGATAATGATGAAATTTTCATGTACAGGGGCATAATTTATGTACCAAATTCTCAGGAATTGAAAAGTTTGATATTGAGAGAAATGCATAATGTACCTTATGCTAGGCACCTAGGATATCATAAAACTATTGCAGCTATCAAGAACCAATATTATTGGCCAGGCATGAAGAAAGAGGTTGCTGATTTTATTGCCAGATGTTTGGAATGTCAAAAAGTAAAGGCTGAGCATAGACATCCAACTGGTTTTCTACAACCATTACCCATTCCTGAGTGGAAATGGGAAGTTGTAACAATGGATTTCATCACTAAACTTCCAAGAACAAACAAGCAACATGATTCTATCATGGTAGTGGTGGATAAGCTTACTAAAGCTGCCTATTTTATTCCAGTTAAGCTCACTCACAAGGCAACGAACATTGCTGATGTTTATATGAGGGAAATTGCTAGATTACATGGCATACCCAAGACAATTGTGTCTGACAGAGATCCAAAATTTACCTCAAATTTTTGGAAAGGGTTATTTAATGGATTTGGAACAAGTTTCAATTTTAGTACAACTTATCATCCAGAATCATATGGACAAACATAGAGGGTGAATCAATTGATTAAGGATGTGTTGAGGATGTATGTGATGGATAAACCATGAAAATGGGAAGAATACCTACACTTGGTAGAGTTTGCTTATAACAATGGGTACCAAGCATCTCTAAAGATGAGTCCATTTGAGGCACTTTATGGCAAAAAGTGCAACACTCCAGTAAGCTGGGATAACCCAACAGATAGAGCAGTGGTTGGGCTAGATTTTCTCAGGGAAATGGAAGAGCAAATGTTGAAAATAAAACAAAATTTAAAGGCTTCCCAAGACAGGCAGAAAATCTATGTTGATAAGGGCAGAACTTAGAGGGAATTTAATGTGGGAGATCATGTATTATTGAAAGTGAGGGCCAACAGAAGTTCCATGAAGTTGGGAAATTGTTCAAAGTTGGCAGCTCGCTATTGTGGGCCATTTGAAATTCTAGAGAGGATTGGTCCAATAGCTTATATGATTGCATTGCCTGCATATATGTCTGTTCATAATGTATTCCATGTATCATTGCTAAATAAATATATACCTGATGCTAATCATGTTATTGATTGGAATGTGATTCAGGTGGAGCAAGAAGGCGCTTTTCAAGTGCATCCGGTACACATTCTGGACCAGAAAATAAAACAGCTCTGGAATCGAGCCATAGGGATTGTAAAGGTCCAATTGACCTAGTACGATCTTGAGGACGCTACTTGGGAGCATGAGGATACAATGCAAACATAATACCCACATCTTTTTGAGTATTTTTGAATTTTTTTTGTATATGGGTACATGATGCACTGATGATAGTGCATAAATAAGGGGAGGGGATTGTAATATCCCTAGGCCAAACCCAATTTTAATGCAAATGAAAATGTACTTAAGCTGGTGAGCTGATTAATATCATTTTTGCATGCACATTTCATGGCATAGTGCATGCATGTACTGCACAGTAAAATCATGAAGTGTGCACGATTGTGAGGCCAATGAGCCTTTGTATATATGGTATGTTTTATAGGCTGGTGAGCCAGTTATTATAAGCTAGGATTCTTATGTTTTGATTAGGTCGAAGAGCCTAGATGTTAAAGGCCAGTGCGCCTATTTTTGTATATGTCTCATAATTAATATAAAATACATCGCTGTGCGCAGACTGACCATGATAAAAGAGATGGGGGACTAAACTCCATTTGTTAGGGAAAGGGAGGGGCTAAGTTAAGGAAAGGGGCTAAGCTAGGGAGCTTAAGCCAAAAAGGAATATTATATTAATATTTCTTAAATATAAAGTATGGATAATTATTTTATCCTAAGTTCTAAAGTTGGGGAGAAGTGGGCCAAAGTAGCTCCCAACATGACAAGTGTCAAGTTGGGGACATGCATACATATTGTTGGGACTTAGTTCATTTCCTATCATCTTTTCCATCATTATTCCCATCATTCCTTCCATCATTCATTCATCTAGTCAATCATCCATGAGCATGCACACACCCATTGAGCTATCTTTTGTACCTTCATGACTGTACCTGAAACTGTATCCATGGCCATTTTGTGAGGGTGTAGCTGGTTAGCTTGGGAGCTGGACTGAAGAAGCAGGTTGTCAAGCCCATGGGATATTGAAGAGGTAGGTTGTCAGGCTCGTGAACAATTATCTGAGTGAGAGAATTGCTGGGAATTGATTTCCTGAAGGTGCTAAACTGCAGCTATAGTGCTCTGAGACTTCCTGTCTGGCCTGTTGCTGAAGACCAGAAAGGAGGTGGGGTAGTCGAAGGACTGTTGAGCAGAGAAGTGGAACACTTCCTGGGTGGGATATGCATGTGGGGAATGAGGGACTATAGGCTGTTAGTTTGAGTTGGCACCTATGACAAAGTCTTTCCTGTTGTCTATGAGCCTTTAGCTTGGTTAGGAATCCCTTTACCCGGGTGGAGTTTAGTCCCAGCTCGGGGGTGACTCACTGTTGAGAGTGATGAATAGTGTGGTCTAAGGCTAGGTGGTTCGTGGACGGTCTGCACGCAGTTGGTGATATTCTTACAAAGATAAGTATCAATTGTGTGATAAATTTACATGTTGCATTGATATTTACGTGATTATTTTTATGGGTTTCTTCTATGCATGACTATAATTGTCTGTATGTTTATGGGTATTTCCCATATATGTTGCATGTCTGTGTTTACTGTTATTTTAGTATGAATTCGTGCATTTACGTAAATTATTTGTCTGTTACGTTTTATATATATGTTTCCGCAAGAGCTCTGTGTGTATATAATTTAATTGCATGCAGTTTGAAAAATTTATGTGGCATAGCTCAGTGTGATGTTGGGTTTGTTACAGTATGTTCTGCAGAGAGAAAAAAAGCGTTCTCTTGTGTAGTGTGGCCCGACCATGGGTGGTCGGGGATGTTACAATGTGCCACATGGAACCTTGGGGTGTTTCCAAATCAGCCTGGTATGGTTTGTACGATCATGCCACATATCACCATTGCAGTGGTGATGCATGTCACCTTGACCCCTTTTACTTTGACGTTTCCTTGGTTTGACCTGAACTTTGACCAGCTATAACTTTTGCATACAAACTCTATTTAAGGAATTTTTTTCGTCATTGGAAAGCTATTGTCGAGCTCTATGCAATGAAGTAGTTTCTTATAACATTTGATATTTTCAATTTTTTATCTTTTTTGGATCCTCTTGGACCTCTGTGAGCATTCAGGATCCTCCTGGACCTCTGTGAGTGTTTCTGGATCCTCCTGGATCACACCTTCCCACTGAAGCATGGATGATTTTAGGGGCTAAATTTTGCTCGTGGGCTAATTTTCCAAGGTTTTTCCTAAAAAAAGATTCTCTATTCTAAAAATGATTCGCCCAAATTCTATAGGATAAAATTATTTTACCTTAAAAATCACCAAAAATTTATACAAACTATATAAAATCCTTAGAAATTTGAATATTTTTACAAAAATATAGGCAAACATTTTATAGTTGGCATATGAAGGATTAGTAATATTCGCCAAGGTTTCTACATTTTAAAATAATTTTCCATCCTTAAAATCATCCCTGCACTAAATAACTTTTGGTCCTTCAAGTGTATGAATATTTCGACAACTTAATGATGATAAATCTTACTCACTCTTCCACCTTACTATAATTCTCTTATCTAGTAACTTAGTGATGATGAAGCTTCTTCACTCTTCCACCTTGTTTAATATTCCAAGACTAATTTTTTATCTTGGATCTCAAATATTAGATTAGTGTACTTATGTCTACTTCTAAAATATGGCTCCGACTCTATCTCTTTGCCATCTAGCGCTAGTTCAAATCTAGTTCCAATTCTGGCTCATAGATTTCTTCACAACAAAAATCTTCTCACTAGAACTCTGCAATATCTGAATCTGAATCATGTACTTGACATCCACTCCCATATCCTTCTATGCTAAATACAATTTATCTAGGAAAAATCATGAAACCAAGTTGAGTTTTGATCTATTCCTTTACCTTTTGGACTCTCTATTCCTGTACTGTTGATGTATCTGTAGGATTCTCTAATTGAATTCCCTATCCATTACCTTTCTCCTACCTTGAAAGAAACTCTAAAAATATTCTCCGCATACAACTATATTTTATGAAGTTCTTCTGCTCAAGGTATACATCTAGATGAACATGACATAATATCTTTAAATATGCTTATAGAATGCATCTTTACAAGTATATATATGTTATCTTTTTACAAAGATGAATATTTCTCCTTTACCAAATCTAAGAAGATTTACATTACTTCAATTCTCTTCCTTCTTTTCGATCTACATGCTCCAACTGCCTACATCCTTTTGTTCCTTCACCTTCAACACTTCAGAATAAGAATGTTAACTTAGACAATTTTATCCATGTATAGTCCTTATTTGATAACAAGACAATACAATTGTCTATCTTGTTGTTGAAAGGCTTAGAAATATTTATAAGATCCCTCTCACTCCTATAACAAAGTGTCTATATAGAAACCATTTACAAGATTCCTCTCACTTTAAAAAATATATAAGGTGGCCATATAGAAATCCTTTACAAAATTCCTCTCTTCTAACAATATATAAGGTGAATATATAGAAATTTTAAAGATTTCCTCTCTCCTACAATCTAAAATGAGTGGCTTACAAGTGTTCTAATACAACAATAGACATAGAATGTATCTACATATGCATATTATCTTGCATATTACAAATATACATATTTACAAATATGGATGGTTTTTTTCATGGACCCATCCTCCCCTTAGTATTGGAAGGAGTCTCACAAATTCCTATCTCTACAAATGCCACTAACGTTGATGTTGAATTTGACATTGTATATGACACATAATCCAATTCTGAATTCAAGAAACCATTAAACCAAATTATAGGTCTTCCCAATAACCTATATAACCTCTCCTTGTGAACACCAAGCACTATTGTTGTGTATTGAGTAGCTTCCCTTGAATACACAAGTACCTGGCCATCGTGGAATGCGACTACATATCCTTCATCTTAAAAAACTACAAATGAGAGTAGGTTTACTTTCAAATATGGAACATATAACATATGATCTATTCCCATAAATCCTCCTAACTCGAGATGGAATCTTACATATCCAGACCCTTTTATTACTTGTCTGGTGTTAGTTCCAGATCCTACATAGAAATCTTTGTCAATCTCTGAGAAATTCAGGAATACTAATCTCATCCCGGTCATGTGGTGAGATGAGCCACTATCCATGAACCATATCTCAATTTCTTCATTTTCCACTCTATTAAGACCAACCATTAAGAAGTATTCTTTCTCAAGTATTTCAACAAGACTATTAAATTCACTTGGGGATGTTGCTTGTCTTATTGCAAGTGCCTTTACATATTTCTTACTCCACTTAAGACATAAGTGTGGATAAAGTATCCAACACTTCTCTATTTTATGTTAACTCTTACCACAATAAGAGTAGAGTGTCTTGTTCCCATATTGGAATCACGATCCCTTCTTTTCATCCCTCCTTTTCCTTTGCTTTGAGAAATGACTTTTACCTTTATCCTTCTTCTTGGATGGCTTGTCTTGCACAGATTGTCTTCTTCTACATTCCTCCATATTATGCTTACTAGATCCACATGAAGCACATGGATACATAAACCATTTACATGTCTTACCAGTGGGAAATTTTTTCATTCCCTCTTTGGAATGCACATCTTTTTTTGAAGATGTTTTACATGTGTTACATTTCCTTGGGATGGAAGGTAAGCCTAAGTGTTTATGAATGATATCTTCTTCTGAATTTCTCCTTACTTTAGTTGTGCTTGAGCATTCTCCATATTGATTGGAAAAATAACATTACGAAGAATCATCCTTCTCGATCATGCCTTTTGAAAGAGATATTTCCTTTTGCATCAAAGACTTTACATTATCTACTTGCCAATATTCATGGAATGATGTTGTTGGTGCCAATACCTGATCCTTGATCTGTAATTTCCTTTCCAACTCATGAAAAATACCTCTATGGAATTCCTCATGACATATCAGTCGATCTTGCATCTTCTCCTTCTCTTCCTTGAGAGTTTGCAACTACATCCTTAACTCAAAATTATCCTTATGAATCTGTCGATTAATTTTCTTATGTAGCCTTAACTTCATGAGAGATTTACTCATTTTTACCTCTCAACAAGAGTCTTCAAAACCTTCACCAATCTTAAGTCTTGGACCTCATCACATCAACACCTTTCAAATACATGTCAAACCTCACTTTGATACAATTTGATCCAAAATTCCTTAGATACCAATTATAATATTTAAAAACTCATTTCAACATCTAACTTGATTCATAATAATTCTTGATCGTATTGAGGTGATTTGCATAAAAATGATTATGTGCTTATCGTCCAAAATCTCATAAAGTGATGATTAATTTCAAGAATTATGAGATAACATGACATAAAATAAAGAACTCAAATTATACAATATTGATGTCATAATTTACTTCATCTCCAAATTCCCTTTAGATAGTGGGATTGTTCTTCATTATCTCAAAATGTCAAATTAAATTATAAAATGGACTTATAAAAGCCAATTTTGAATGACTCTCTTCAATTCCACTACCGAAACTCAAAAATAGAGTATACTATTGAATTCCTTGTGAAATTATGAGAAAAATTAGTATAAAGTTGGCCATATTCTGAACTGGATCAATTTTACCCTCTTTACATGCCAAACGATGCACTACGATGCTCATTAATGGAAATATTGACTAAGAATTCTAAATACAACATATTAGCACAAAAATAACATCATCATTGAAATCCTCTCAATAAAATAAGAAAAATGAGTATAAACATGCCTATGTTTGGACAAAGTACCTCATGGCACACAGATCAAGAAAATACTAAACTTGGCTCCTCTTTCTGCATGCAAAACAATGCATCGATACAACCTTAGAATCCATGCAAACATTGGGATTTGTTTCCTCCTCAGACCGTGTTCAACCTCAAAATTCATGCCATTAAATAGGATGGCTCAGGGTCGAGCCCGTACCCGCTCCTTACATACTCGGGTTTTGTTCCAAACATAATAAATAAAATTTAATATACTTATCCCCCCAAAGGGTGACGATGGAACATTGGTTTTGGAGTTGGAATATTGTATGACAGTTCAAGTGGTCAAACCCCATCAACCTTACCATATTTACGGTGTTTTATTTTTATTTTTTTTGAACCGTATATTAAAATTTCGTTGGTATTCTATATATGTGGTTGCATATAGTTTAAATGCCTACATGAAGATAGATATTTGGTTAAATGGAACTATGATAAACCATGGGTCGAGGGATTTATCCTTCACCCATATTTCCACTGAATGAACCTTTACCAAAACTTAAAAACAATTTTCACCATAAATGATTAAGTACCAATGCGATGGTGTGATGGAAAAAAGGAGTTTGTGTAAGGTTATGGGAGGTCACGGGTTCGATCCTACAAACTCCCAATAAAATTTTTCTTTACCTTATCCATAAATGGCCAATGGGAGGTTTCCACATGGTATCCTCTCATTGGTCTATCTTCGCTAAGTATCCAAATGTTATTGGTCCACCTGTGCCACACAAGTTTCCTAGTCACCTGTTTGGTCGGATGTATGGTGTGTCACGTGGCACCTTGGGGTGTTTCCACTTCAGACGTGTATGATCTGTATGGTCATGCTACATTTCACCCTTACAGTGGTGACACTTGTCACATTGACCCCTTTGAATTTGAATTTTTCTTTATTTGATCTAAACTTTTACCGGCTATAATGTTTGCATGTGAAATCTATTTGAGGTGATTTTTACGCCATTGGAAATCTATCGTCGAGCTCTAAGAAATGAAGTAGTTTTCAAGAGCATTTGATACGATAAATGTTTTATCTTTTCTGGATCCTCCTTGACCTCTCTGATCTTTCTAGATCCTCCTAGACCTCTATGAGCGTTCCTTAATCCTTCTGGATCACTACTGGTATCCCTACTAGACACCATCTCCTCTATGCCATTCCTCTTCGCGGGAGTATCCTCGTATGATCTCCACTCTGGCACAAAATCCACTCCCACACTACCACTTGGTTTGATTTCTTTTTTCTTCATCTTGGACCCGACCCCTCATCGTGTGCTCCTAGCTAATTATTTTCCATATTTCTCTTCCACTCTTCTTTTTATCTCAACTCTTCTTACATACCTCTCGATGCTTTTTGTCCTCTGCTCTTCTGGGTCCATTCCACACCTCACCTCATCTCAACAACTTCTTGGATCCTCCTCAATGGATCCATATTCTGGCTCCATTTCCACCACCTTTTCCAAATCCCACCTCCAAGTGCTAAGGGGTTTACTCGGCCATTATATCTAGCTCCATGCACATCATGCTTCTCTCTACAAACAACATCTTGATCCAAAGTGGAATATATTCTAGCATCCACTTCCTTGGAACTTCTTCAAACTTTCTTTCAGCCTCGCTAAAAGAATATCCATATTCTATAGTAAACTCAATAATATATCCTTCCTTCACTCGAGTAAACCAAAAATCAATAGACCGAGTCCACTCATTATCTAGCACATTCAAGATATCAAGCATGGCTTGATCCCAAAATATTGGCTCCAATGGAAATGCAGTTGAATTAATAACACCTTTCCTCTTTATCCATTCATGCAAAATACAAGGAAATTCCACGAAGAAGATCTCATGCATATTCGACTAAATATATATTCCTTTCAATTCCTTTGTGTTCATCCTCAATCCTTGTGTCTCTCGAAAGGAAAACTCTTTTTCTTTCAGTTCTATCCAGTCTTGAATATCCTCCTTATAAGGATGCCAACTGATTTTTCCTTTTCGTCATCTATCTCGACAAGACTTCAGGTCCCAACAAAAATACCATTTTTTGGGTGCTTTCAGTCCACGCTTGTGAATGTCCCATCCTTCTTAACGTTGTGGATTTTTAGACCCACGGTTAATCCATATTTGTCTAACAAAAACCCCAAAGAACCAACACATCAATCCTCAACTAAGGACAAGGAAGGTCTCACCTGAGATGTAGAGAGGATCATAGGGACCATAGGGTCTTGTGACAAGGATGAAGGATTAAACACATGCAAAGTCACTACAATTGGCATCCATGTACATCACATATGATAAACTATTAGGACTAAGAATTAAAAAAATAGACACACATGTTCAACTCATACATGATAGACACATAATGAATCATAATTGTCATATATTTATTACTAGAATCATTCCATCATGTTATAGATATATGTTGTGTAGGAAAGACACATATGCCGACCATATAACTTCATATCTTTGCTATATAAAATCTCAGAATTACAACATGTTGCACAATGTGCCTTTGCTAAAAAATCAGACATAGAATATCCATGGGACTATATTCCAAGCATTACAACAATACAAAAGGATAAGAGTGAGCTCAATATTGATATTTAAGCCAACTCAAAAACTCTAACTCTATTTCTGATTTTAAAGCTTCCTTTCATATATTTCTCCATTGGGGAGCGTTGTCTCTTCCTTCTTTGGTCCACTTGTTTTTTTGATACAATTTCCTCACACATTTCTAGTTCCTTCCATCACTCCACATAGAATTTGTACATCAAGGAAAATATCAACTTCCTATCTTGATCGTTCTCTGGCCATCCCACATATTTGTATGCTACTGGAAGTAATCATTTGAGAATATTTCTCGATGATTCCTTTCTTGATTATACTAGGAAGCTTCTTGATTTCTGCTGCAACTGACAAAATTCACACCGACACGTACTTGGTGGTCCTTAATATTGGTATGCTATTGAAACAACTTGGTTCGATGCGTACTGTATTCCATTCCTTGTGCATTTCCTTAGGTGCATTAAAAAATATAGAATGAACACGAACAACTTCATTTGTTGTCCCATGCAAAACTAAACCCAAAACTTTGGGTGCCAATAGTCAACCAAGGATGTCATCCTCAACCGACTTAAAGTTGTGTCCACAAAACAGAGTCCTTCAAATGCTTCACTTTATGAAAATTTTCCTTGATCTCTTGTCTTGAATTTCTATATGATTTCCAACAATGTTTCCATGAATTCGCTCATTTCTTCCATCGATTTATGATCTTGCACCATTTCTACCAAGGGTTCTAGATCATCTAGTTTTAGTGAGTCTATCCTCCTCAACCAACATATTCAAATTTCCATGTATTGGATAGCTCCTCATAAAATTATTTTTCAAACATAGGTAATAATAAATAAACCTACCTTTCCTCATGAGTGGTCTAGGATGATTATTTGTTGTTATGTTTCCTTCATGTTGGATGCTTTCCTCCCTGAGTGCTCCTAATGTATTCGATGCCAAAGTCTCGGTCCTCTCCACTGATTCCTTTAGTATTTTGATCTTGGACTTTATTTGTGCATTGAATTCGTCCACGTTCTCCAAATCCTCTTGTTGTTTCTCGTATCATTGAGTTTCATTGTCTCTCTTGACCTTCCAAGCTTCATCACTTGCACCATTCATTTAGTTTCCTGACCCTCGTCACTTGGTATTTTCTAGAGTTTCACACAACTCCTTTGCAACATCCCAAGACTGCAATTAGTTTTGTGGTCATCTACACATCCAAGTTCTTATTTCACCCTCAAAAACTTTTTCCTTGGTCTGCAGATGTGAATAATGTTGGAATCAAACCACCTGTGATAGAACAACCCACCTTGTTGAATCATTCACCAAGGTCTATGCCCAACTCTCTTTGGGTTAAACGTTTCATTCGGGTGTACAACAAGTTCTACGACAGTCCTGCGTACATTCACATTTCCCAATTTCACAGTTCACCCAAATAACTTTTCTATTTTCCTACTCAAGGGGTGCGCCCAGGTTTTCTCCCATGTCACAACTTTGTCTGAAATTCTTCCTTTCACTTCCATCACAAACCACCAATTATTCTCTCAGGTTGTCTCTACGGTGGTTCTATCCATTGAACCCTCGCCAAACCTGTGCTAAAAAAATCTTCAAAAAATAACTGCACCCCTACCCCCACCAATTTTTTGACTACAATAGTGGTGAAGGGATCACAAAAATTTCTTTAAAGTCTAGTCTGATACCACCTATCATGACCCCAAAGTACGCCTAATTATATCTTGTGATCATTCACCTCCCGAGGGTCTGCGACACTGCAATGTTTCTTACTCGGTTTCTTGGCACACCAAGAATACTTCATCCATACTATGCCTCTTCCCTACAACATACCCATGCAATATTTTGTATCCCAGACAATCATTAATAGAATATGAGTTTTATTGTATTACTATGTTCCTTGCAATATCTTTTTGTATTTCCTTGTTACATATTTTTTATATCTCTTCCTTGATGTTATTCTCAATATAATCTAGATCATAAAGGATTCATTTCATGCAATCCGTGGGCACAATACAATGGGATATAGAAACCATGTACTTGAAAACCACAATTTTGACCTAAATTGGAGTTAATTCATTGACTCTTTCTTCGAGTCAAGCTTAACCAAACATTTCCCTTGTTTTAAACCTAAATTTGGGTAATTTTCTAGGTCCTACCCTCTTCAAAGTTTATAACCAAGGTATCCAAGAATTTGAGATGCCCCCCCATCACTTATGGTCTAAATCTAGACTTTACTAGAAATTTACCAGGCCTACGCATGCCTTACTAGGTCTTACAATCATATGCCCATTTACATGTAATTAAATTTCAACTGCATTATAAATAATAAATTCTTTTATCTAGTTTTTATTTATTTTTTATATTTCCTTTAGGACTCCATGGGAATGAAATCACCATTTACATTTATTCTTTTATTGACACTTACAAATGATGCCATCTTCTCACCTTTCCATTTCTTTGACCTCCACCTTCTTCTTGCATTTTATTGAATGTTTGCAGTGCCTCCTTTAGCATCATACAATAGCCTCAACAAATTTTCCTTCCTACAGGATGACCATGCACTTGTTTTCCTAGTGCTCAATGCCTATATTGTACAACTCCTACTTGTGTTCCAATGATGTGTCCCAATCAACATTGATGGACCAAAAATCATTATCACGGTGCTCATTACTAAAGAGTGGGTCACCTATCCCCCTGTGTGTCACTCCACACCTAGCTACCTCAAACGCGGCATAGTTAACCATCATGATGATCCACAAAGTACCATGCAATCTAGAGAATATCATGTGGACGATGCACATGTCTCTACATACCATATTGGTGTTGTCAAAAGAATAGAAAACCCACTCACACATAGCTATGTATTGTTCCTTGGCACATCCTTATACACCTATGGATTGAGCCACACATACAGCCTACCACACCATGAACTATTTCTCCCACATACTCTCCTTCCTATTCATGTTGGAATAGGCATACACCATTGCATATTTTCCTTTCCTTGAGACATGGATCGACCTGTCCAACCATCGCAAATGTGCCACATCCTCAACTGCTCTGCCCATGCCTAGGTTAGTGAATCCCTCCTGGTTTATTAATGTCTCCTTTGTTCCATGTATTTTACTTCCCTGCTAGCTACGATATTAGTGAACCCAAAGGGTCACAAAACACCTCTATCAAAAGCTCCTCCTTTAGTGCTATAACTCATTGAATTATGGACAACCACATAATAAACTTTAGTCTCTCGTACCACTTGTTGGACATGTGAGCCAAAAAAATAAATATAAATTACAACACCAATAAGTTGTGAATAAAATAACAAAAAAAGATAAAACAAGATCAAATAAACACATTAAAAAAGACATATATGTACGTGGTAAAACCTTGACTATGTGCCAAGGAAACATCCATAGGATAAGGTATCGATATTCTTTTTGCACAAAGGTAAAGATTGCAATTTCCCATAGAGGGCTTACAAAACTTGCCATATTTTTATTATGGCTATGTATATATATATATTCTTCAACATAAATACCATCGTTACATGAACTACCATCATTTCATAAATTGTGACTGTTACATGAACTGCCAAATTATTTTGACTATTGTCACAATTACAACATCCAATGCGATATTTTATGTGATGTGATGTAATTTTATTATATTAGTTTATCTTTATTTTAATTCAAATTCATGTTTATATTTTTATTTATAGAAAATTACAACAAATATAATTTTCATATGAAATTTCATTGCATTTAAAGATACTTTTTACAGTAGATGTGTAATTCCTTTTATACTCAACATGGAGTTGACACATGTCATTTAAAAAATATTTGTAATAATTATATATATATATATATATATATATATATATATATATATATATATATATATTGATGATGATGATGATTATTATGGAACATCCATATTTGAGACCAAAGTTTTCATATCGGACCTTAAGAAAGGTAAGGAATTATGTGGTTTTATTTAGATTTACTTCTGTGCTGGAAAATCTTTAAGAGAAGCTTTCCTAGATCATCGTGGTTTTGATCGGTTAAAGGTTAGGAAATTAATTATTGTAACAAATATTTTGAACCTGTGATCTAATGTGCGTGTAAGTAGGACATTTTAAGAGAAAGCTATTTTCATCTTCAACCCTCATAGTATCACAACGATGACAAATTATATCGACCCATGACCTTTTGGGAATTTTCGAATCCCTTGTTTCACTATGGAGCTCACACGAGTTTGTTCTTATTTTACCAATGCTGATTTTCTTATTTACACTAATCGAAAGAGAGAGATATTTTCAATCCTATAGATTAGGGTTGATCACCTTGTTATAGTATCTTAATTTTATTTTCTCCTCTAATTCTTTATCACACACCAATTTCTACTTAAATTTAGATGTAATAATATTTCTAATATTATCCTTATTTTCCAAAGTGACCTTTTCCTTTATTCCCTAATGATTTAGCTAAGACTTGTCATCTTTATGCCATCCCTACTTTAGATATAGGTGGCTTTGTCTGGATTTTGAATAAGTCTTAGGAATAATCTTATCTTCCGTTATGTTTATCTTGTTCTTGTACATTAGGTACCTAGTCATAGCCATGCTCTCAATGGAGGAAAGAGTTGCTTATATGAGGAGGATAGGATAGGGTTATTTCCTTTAATTTTGAGATTACAAGTTCTAAAACAATTTTGGACTTTCTCTATATTTATGCATAATTCTCTAGAGTTACTAAAACCCCAAACTTCACAATCATATAAGATAACACAAGTGATGAAAGTCTAAAAATGGAGTTTTTCTCTCTATCTTTATGCACAATTCTCTAGAATTACTACAACCCCAAAATTCACAACCATATAAGATAACACAAGTGACGAGAGTCTCAAAAAGGAGTTTTTCTTATACTATAGCCAAACTTCCACCGATTTACAATCGTTTTCAATCCCATACTAAGATTTCCACCATAAATTTATCATTTTCTCAATGATATAGTTCTAGGTAGGTATGTCATGAATATCAATTCTGAGATATTTGTACGAAGTCACTTCCTCGAAGCTATTGTTTTCATACACAAAAATAATGTAAGTGATATTCTTGGATTTAATTACCATAACCATAATTTTGTTAGCGTTAACAGTGATACCCATACTAGAGAACACATCCTCGAGAATTTTTAGTTTGTTGTAAAGGTCATAGGGACTCCACACCATAAGAATAATAACATTGGTGTAAATAAGGATTATAACTATACTAGCAATAGTTAGGCCTACACAACTTGCTTCTTCCAAATAACCCTCTAACTTGTCAATGTTTATGCCAAAAAGAGTAGGGGATATGGGAAAATTGATCTGGATTGGATCATTATGTTATTTGTCATATATATGTATGCTTTCAAAGAGGAAAAAAATGGAAGAATCATCTTGAAAGGTCATTTTAAGGGTAGGTATTAGATTGGAAATTAGGGTTTGAAACCTTCTAGAGCCATTTTGAGGCATGAAATGACATTTTTCGAGGTGAAAACTTTCCCAAATTTATCTTGGACCCATTAACACTATTGTACACATTGGAACCTTTCCAATGATGCAAAAATCACGTCAACGTGAGCTTCTGTAAAACATTTATGCCTCCTACAAGTTGAACTACCATGTTGACTACCATGGTATGAGTGGATGGCACAGCATACACCATTACTCATGAATATGGGGCTATCAATGTATGGAATTTAAAGAAAAATATAGAAGGTCCAAAACCTTATCACAATTAAGGGTTGATGAAGTCAAAACCCTACCCTGTCACAACCCCATAGGACACCTAGTTAGATATTGTGATTGTTCACCTCTCGAGGGAATGAAGAACTGTGACGATTCTTACTTGGTTCCTTGCCACACCAAGAATACTTTGTCTGGAATAAACCTTTTCCCTTAGAGAATACCCATACTTCCTTCTAGGTTACCAACAAGTCACATTCCTACTCTAGTGAAATTATTGATTAAACAATTGTTAACACAATTTAACACTTAGTATTATTTAAGCATGCATCCATGAACATGAGAATCCAAGAGAAACATTGTGGAAAAAAATGAAGACAAACATAGAGATAGTGCGAGTGGAACAAACCATGCCTAACACCCATCTAAGTCTTTGTTATTTCAAAACAATTATAATATGAGCACTATTGTCTTAGTTTACAAATTCAATAGAGTCATAGAACTCACCCCACCTCACCAAGACACTCAAGAATAGATTTGTCACAACAAGAAATCAATGTTATTTCAGTTATATAAACAAATGAAATAATTGATCGCCACATAAATAAAATTATATAAAAAAATAACAAAATTCACGTAAAATGAAAGTCGCATTTGATAATCATTTACATGTTCTGTAGCTGGCCCTTTTCCACAATCATCCTACCACATTCAGGGATGATTTTAGGGGATAAATTTCACTCATGGGCTAATTTTCCATGGTTTTTCCAAAAACAAGATTCGTTATTTTAAAAATGATTCGCCCAAATTCTATAGGATAAGATCATTTTACCTTAAAAAGTGCCAAAATTTTATAAAAATTATATAAAATACTTAGAAATTTGAATATTTTCACAAAAATATCGCCAAACATTTATAGTTGACATATGAAGGATTAGTAAGATTCGCTAAGGTTTCTACATTTTAAAATAAATTTCCATCCTTAAAATCATCCCTGACCACATTATAATATAATTAGAACCCCCAAATATTTAAAAAAAAATTAATGATAAAAAAAAAACTGATTACCACCCAAATAAAATCAACCTAAACAATCAACCTCCCACATTATTAAAAAATTGGGATCGTGAAATATTTAAAACATTGTTAAAGATAAAACAAATATAATGAAATAAGTAGAGGTTTCTTAAAGAGGTGTTTCATAAGTACTCACACACTATTAGTCGATGTTTCTATTCGATTCAAATGGTAATCCATTAATAACTCTTCCCGGTGAGGTATCTTTTTTATTGCGCACATGACTACCCAATCATTGTTACGTCCCTCATATATGAAATTCAGTTGCTTGTTTGTTGTCCTGAATCATGTGTTGTTTATAAACCCTACGATATTTTTGGAATCTTTAGGCCTTCCATCAATAGATATAGTCGCTCCCTTATTTTTATCATTTTTTATTATTTGTATATAATATGCGACGAGTGCATATCTCTGCATACTTCACATGTACCAAACCAACCACATCCAATCGTTATAATTGTAACATGGTCCGAAATAGTCCATCAAATTAGTTACTTTATTTTATTTTACAGTTATTCCATCCATTTGAAATAGCCCTAGGCCATGCAGGGAGGATGGCGCAATGCGATATTTCCTATTGTTGACAATGAAGTCAATGTCTAACAAAGGTAGTTCCTTAGGTACCCATTGTTTCACCAGATGCTTATACTTGAGTGGAACCTCTATGTCTCCTATTCTCTCATCATCATAAGAGCAGTATCCTCCTTTGGAAAGAAAAAATTCCATGCGTCTACGAAATTTTCTTTTGACTTTTTCACCTCTGGTCCTTGTTTTCATATCATATCTACTAGATGCAGTCACATTTCCCTCGATTTGTCCTAAGCTTCCCTCACTCGAGGAATAAATATCCGATAGGTACCTGTTTGGTTGTACCTTCAGTCACATGTACACATGTTGTTAGTGAGTAGACCTATATCCGAGTGATGGAGGTGTTGTACAAAGATCAAGTATGGTTTGCTTATTGTACACATCCTTTCCATCATGTTCCTTAAATTAAGCTCACCATCGTAAATGGATTATGTGGTTGGTGAGGAAATGCAATATACCTTATGTAAAGAGGGAGTATGTGAAAGGTACCTTATAAAGAGATTACAATAATTTTGGGGAAATGTAAAAGTCTCTCATTCCATTCACTTTCCTCATGGTATGATACTGGTTCTTTAACATATTCCCATTTCATTATGAATTTCAATCTACATTATCATATGTTATTAGCACCCAAAATTCATAACTACCTAAACCAACATTGAGAACCTAAGAATAGGAAATTTGTGTGAGTATAGAGGTTGGAAAAATAGAAAACCATTACCTACATGATGAATTTCAAGCTACATTATCATATGTTATTAGCACCCAAAATTCAATATTACCTAAACCGACATTGAGAACCTAAGAATAGAAAATTTGTGTGAGTATAGAGGTTGGGAAAATAGAAAACCATTACCTACATTCCCTTGCTTCTCATTGAGATCTTATGATCCAGAACGTTGATCCATAATCTTTTCTAGAAGGAAATTAGTAGTGGGCCTTCTCCTATATTTAATTACAAACTAGTAGTGATTTATTGATGGACTGCATAGGGACCATTAACTTTACCTGTGTATATCTTGTGTATAACTTGGACAATGTTCTAGCTATAAAAATATTCCTCTTTCAAATAGAGTAGCATATAATAGAGTTCAATACAATAGTGCAACAATTCTTGTTTCAACGATTTGTAGATTAGTTATGAGACATACTAGTATTTATGGAGAGAGATAGGGTGTGAAATATGCACACCAAAAGCATGTATGTTCTATCCTCATCCTAGTTCGAATTTTTGAACCTTTTTTTTCTATATTCTAAATTCTATTTTTTTGTTTTTAATATCTTTAGTTTTGGATGCACAATTAGAGGGTGCAATTAACGAAATCAGTAGGGGCACTCATGCATGTGGATTCCCAACTTAGTGAAGGGTATGAATCTCTAGGTGGGTGCACCTTAATTTGACTCACTTATCCATGCAAGCAATATGCAGTATGGTTAGATTTCACACTACGGAATTTTTGTCCATGAATTTATATTCATTGTACCTCTCTTATTACTAGTTTATAAAGGTGAACTAAGGAAAACCACTTTATGGTCCAAGAGTTGAGTTTTGAGCTATAGATTTAGCTTTCTATTTTAGATTTAATATAAAATCAATGATGATTTTTTGAGTCTTTATATTAGAATGTTTGTTGTTTTAATTATCAATGCCATGTGTTTATAGGTTAAAGTAATCTATAACATAAATTTTGATAAGTGTTTCAACTTTAGTGATCTATAGTTTTAGGTTAGTTTCTAGAGTGCAAAATCTTCTAAACATGGTCAAATGTTTTATGGTATAAGAGTGCATTTAATGAAACATTCTAGGAATTTGTGTATGTATAGTAGGGATGCTACCTATGATAGGGAGATATTGAGAGGTTTTAGGGATGTGTTAAAGATGTGTTCTTGATAATATCATTGTGGTCTTGTGATAGGTTTCTTTTGGGTTGCAAACCTAATTTTTTTAGCAGGTTGTTCCAGGAGCAATGGTATGGCTACATTTAGTATTAGATATGAATACAAATTTCATATTTCCCTCTAACTTCATCCCATGGAAGTGTTAAGATTAGATGATGTTGGAAGACCATGATCTTTGGTATTCTATGGAGATGGTAGAGACTACCAATCATGTGTTGTTAGTAGAACATAAAAAGAAGATGGCCAAGACAAAGTGGATCACTATCCCTCACATAATTAGAAAGACCATGAGAAATGAGATATTTGATGTTATCATCACTCTATATTAGAGTGAGATGATGAATTTAAATAGTCTATTTTGGAATAATCTTAAAACAACACAAAAGAGAAAGATAGATATTGTAGCCATCTACTTGATGAATATTACTGAACTCCATGATCATCTTGTAACAATTTGAGAAAGGGTGAAGAGTGAAAAGCTAGTTCCCATAGACTTAAATGGTTTTATTCTATGTATCCTTTTGTTATAGGGGTCTATTCCCTAGAAAAGGTTCTCACATTTAAAAAGGACAGAGGAGGAGAAAAAACCTACCATCATCAACAATACGAAGAAAGGAAACAATAAGGGGCGACCCAAGAAAGTTTGAAAAGGGGAGAAAGGGGATTCATATTCCTCTAATTAGGGAAAGAATGTCCTTAACAATATCAAGTGTTTCAAGTGTAAAATGTTTGGACACTCTGCTTCTAAATCTCATGATAAGAAGGGGAAGGGAAAGTAAAAAACAATAGAAGTATTTTACTCAAGCTTGAGACACTCTTATCCATTATCTCATCCCTTTCATCTAACACCATTTTTGGTGTTGGATGGTGTGTGGACAATGGATATTCCAAACATATGGACTCTAATGATAGGGCCTTTAGTAAAATTCAATAGTTGGAGGAAGGAATGCAAGTAAACTTCGCGATGATGCCACATGTCTAGTAGTAGGAGTGGGATCTATCTCATTGCATATTCCATCAAGTGATATAATTGATCTTACTAGTGTTTTATATGTACCTAGTTTAACTAAGAATCTCCTTTGAATTTTAGTAATATTGATGGACTAAATTAGGATTTATTGTTGAGTTTGATGATTATCATGTCCTCATGTAAAAAATATTCCTAGATCCTAATTTTTTTTTGGCCAATGGTATTTGAGAGGGTGGTGTGTACAAGCTGCAAAGAGATCTTGTGAGATCCCTAGTGCATGAAAATGATAACTTGTGTAGTAAACTTGTGGGAATAAATTGCTACCAAAACTTTATCAATTACATGCTATAGGGATTTGGCATTTTTATAAGAAGAAATTTGATAATTTTTAAATGTACAGAAGTAGACATTTCAGGGTCTAAACTTGAATTTATTGTAATACAAGATTCTTCTCAGTGGTAAGATGAGTGAGGAAATTATGTCCTATTTTTCCATTCTTAGATATCATATTAGGAAAAGGTTTACCTAGTATGCTAAATTGGTTGATCACCACTACAATAAAGTAATGGTTTTGTAAATTGTTTTAGTGATGAAACTATCCTTATATTAAGGATAGACAAACTAAAAGTTGAGGCTTGGAAAAGGGCCTTGTAACATTTTTGTCAGTGCTTGGGGCTAGAGTAAACTTGTCCAAGTTCAAATTTTTGACTCCCTTCAAAAATAAATAATGAGGCTTTGAATAAAATCATGCATCTTGTCATTCTCAAACAAAATATATATGCATGATCATATCCAGATTCTGCGTATAGAGTATAGATTTGTAGAGGTAGCAAAATTTTTTGATGTATATGTTTGGTAATTTACATTCTAATAATATTACATATAAAATTTAACATGTTCATTTTTTGTGAAGTATTTTTGAGTTTGTAGTAGTTTGATTGAGTATTTTTGACATATATATATTTATGCATGTTTATATGTTTTGGTTGCACTTGTTTATTTGCATGCTCAATTTTTGATATTTTTGGAATAATGATGATGGTGTCTTTATGAAGAAGGGTACATTACACTTGTGGCATGGGTTGAAGAATTATATTGCCAAATATATTCTTATATGTATGGAATGTTAGTAATTCAAGAATGAGCATCAACATATAACCAAAATTGTGCAAATTTTGTCACTTTCATAATGGAAACAAGAAGTAGTAGCAATGAATTTTATTACTGAATTTTCAAGAATGGTGAGGCTTATTGGAATATAATATTTTGTTTCCAAAGGGAAAGAGAAAAGGAGGCTTATTGGAAAATAATATTTTGTTTCCAATTTTCAACCTAAGATCTCATATCTTTTCCCTCTTGTGACCTAAATGAAGGCATCTACCTCCGTTGACTTACAAACACAATCATTGAATGCATGTAGATGATTAATGAGGAAATTTATCACACATGGTTATTGAAGCATGGGATGATTTCATTCATTATGAGAAAATATAAGAGTATTACATCCTCTTACCTAATTGGAAATCAAGTCATTCATTCCATCATTTTCACCATTTTCACATTAAAAATTTCAAACTCACATGGTGATTTCTCCATCTTTTACTAAGGAACTAGAAATCTGAAGATGACCAAATCAACACTATGAAAGGAGAATTTTTAGGCCTCGAGGAAGATATAGAGAGGTTGTAGATTATAATAGAGGTTGGTAAAGTTATGTATCCTTCACCTACGTCTAGTTATTGTTGTACATTAGTTGCTTGAGAGACAAATTTTATTATTCCGTGTTATTCCTAGAAAACATTCAATAGATTGGAATTTTTCTTCCTTGTCTGAAGAACATTGGAAGAGAAGAATATCCCTATCAACAGACTATTGAGAAGAGAAGGGGAATATTTTCCTTATGTTTTGTAGGAAAATGGGGGAGAGTAACATGTATGTTTGATGGTTGGATGAGATGCACAAAGTGATTTGTAATGAGTGAACTAGTTGAATGTTGAGAGAAATGGGTTGGGTTGAGTGATTTATGAGCGTGTAGCTTAAATTCCTTCACTCATTTTTCTTCAAATCCCTTCTTAGGGGTGTAATCTATATTTTATTCCCATGGTAGGGTGGAAAATTGCTTGTACACAACCAATTTTTTGGACTATATTATTTTAAAACATAAGTACTCTATTTGTTTCCATGAATATGCAATTTAATGGTATTCAATATTTGTCTCCTCTATTGCATATTCCATGTATTTGTCCCATCCATTCAATGGATATAATAAATAAGAACCTTATTTCCTTTTAGTGATTCTAAAAAAGGGTAATATTCTAGATTTTCTAAAACAAGACTAATTATATCTTCTCACTCATTAAAGAGTAACTCATTAAGGTTGACACTCGAAGAACCAATAATGAAGGCTGAAACAAGAAGTAGAATTGGATTTCAATTTGTTGCACTACCTTACTTTCATTTTTATGGTGGTGGGAGGGGTTTTAAAGTGGTGTGCAAGGAGATGCCCATTTTGTAGGAAAATAGCATCGAGATCATAATTCCAGGTATGAGTCTTAAAGGGATGATGTAAATCAAGGAGTTATAGGACCAACAAAGAGTTCATTTTGCATTTGAATTCTTCCAAGCCTTGATGTTGTATTGTTTCCCTTATGAACACGATATTTGTGGAAATCCCACATAGTAAAGAGTGGAGAGGGTGTACAACATGGGATAATCCCAACACAAACCTTTTGTAGAATTTCACTAAGCCCAATAAATTATGTAACTTGGTTAGGTTGGTCATGGTGGACCATTCTATGATGATCTATACCTTCTCAAGATATACATGCAATTTGATTTCATCAACAATGATGATGAAGTACCATATGTGCTTCCTAGTGAAGTCACATTTCTCTAGGTTATTAAAGAGATTTTGGTTGTGCAAAGTGTTCAAATTGGTCATCATGTTCTTTCCATGTACTACTAAAAACCAACACATGATTATTATGAATCACAAATTTAACTATGAAAGGTTGCAGAATGATGCATGATCATTGGTTTAGTCAAAGGGTGTGATCACCAACCACTCATAAAAGTCATCCTTAGCTTCAAATGCAGTATTCCAAACATCCCTAGGGTTTTCATGACCTTGGTGGTAGTTATATTTTAATTTGATTATGGTGTACTTTTCTCCCTTCATTATGTCTATAATACCATCAATTCAAGGAATGGGGTATTGTTCTCTCATTGTGATCTTGTTGAAGGAGTAATTATGAATAAATTCACACTAAGAACCATCTTTATTTGACACTATCATGATCATGCTCTCACATGGTGATGTTTTCAATCAACCCACTTAGCGGGGAATCCATTAGTTAGTAATAGTGAAAAATCCCTACAATAGTATTGGTGACTCCACTGGGGAAATTCATAAAATTTCTACTTTTTGTGTTGGCTTAGTTGGTTTCTGATAGGATCAACTTTATATTTTATTGTTGGTGATAGATTGGCTCTTAGTAAAAACCATGGTAGGAAAGTTAGTGCTATTTTCAGGCCTAGTTTTTTTATTTCTTGCATCTCTCAAAAAATAAAAATATATGTCACAGTATGTTAATTATGTCATAGACCTTCCACTGACCCTGGAACTGATTCCATTATAAAAAAACTCGATCCTAAGGCCAACTAAGGAGAAAAAACAACACATGCTAACTAATCTAGGAGTCAAGCATGCAAACAAACCTTCTCACAAATAAACGCTAGTTGGTGATGGAATCCAACATCGTAGGATCAATGTGTGAAGGGGATGAGTTTCGGCGGGTGTGAAATTTATGTTGACAACCTGCTTAACGAAATAACACCCTGGTGAAAGTTACCTCACCGAGTAGTGGGAAACCCTCCAAGGAGTCTGAGTGAGTCTAGCCAACGTCGATCCTAGGTACAACACCAACTTCCATGTGATGTCACTGTGGGTAGGAAGTCTAAAATATTATGGCCTATATGGTACCACCTACTATACCAAAGCAGAGGGGGGATAGTATAAAGTTGACATCAAGACCAACAAAGCAGGGTTGATTAATCTGTCAGCCCCAATGCGACCTTGTGCTTGACCCTTGTGTTATAAGGGCTTCCCAAATCAGTGATATAGAAACTGGATTCACTCCCTAACTCAAAGCTTTATGTTTGTTTAGAAGATTTGGAAAGTTATTCTCACAATCCTATTCCAAATCTCTACACCTAAGCTAAGATGGGTTTGAAGAGCCTTAGAAAATTTGCTAGATAAATTTTAATTAGCGCTTGATTTTAGGTTGTTGTTACTCAAAGGAGTGGTCATGAAAATGATGACGTTTCGAATCGACTCTTTAAACCATGCAAGAGGAAAATAAAATTAAAGAATTTCAACTTCAAAGAAAACTAGCTATGGGAAGGAGAAAGAGTTTTTAAACAAAAAAATAATTTCTTGATTGATTACTATGTGTGCACTTCTAATGACAAAAAGTATGAGCTAATTATCCAGATAAATGGAAGAAAAATGACCCAAATTTTAAAAATACCATTCAAATTTCATAGTTCATTTAGTACACCTATACAACATTGAATCAAATGTCATCATTTCTAACATAGTAAACTTTTATGATTATAGATACCACCATACACATCTTAAATACTCATAAGGATCACGGGGCTTCACCTTGTTGACCAATATCTTATCACGTTCATTCATAAAGTGGGTTTTTTAATTATGAAAAATAGAGTCAATATATTGTAGGTATTGGGAACCTTATTGAAGGTAACCCAACCTCGAAGAGAGATATAATATCACCTACATAAAAACAATTGTGATGTGAACATGTTCTATAATCTTATCAATGAGGAAATCATACCTATGTTTATGATGATAATCATGTTAATTACAATATGAAACCATAACATGTGTAACATGATACAGTTGAATTCGGGTCATAATACCTCTATAAAAAAACAATGAGTGTATTTGGGAACATAGTGGAGACACCATATTGCGAGGTTGAATGTGACTCAACAACAAAGGCACAAAAAATTGACAAATGGGACAAGCCCTTATTCAAAGGCCACGATTACATGGTCGGATTAATGGTGAATGGACAAGACACAAGACCTAATCACACTTATAAAATTGTAGAACAAGGTGACACAATATTGATTTTATGGATAAGGGTGACACTGATAGCTACCCAAACTAGAAGTGATGACATATCCAATAATACAAAAAAATCATTGTGTTTCCTCTTTTTTTTTATGTTTTGGGAATGATGTGTTTTTCATTTCTTGTTATCAATTTTTTATTTTTATAAATATTAAAATAGTGTTTTTTGTTATTTATGTTACAATTAGGAGGCGAGTGCCATATGCAAAAAAATGGTTTTAAGGAAAATGATAACAAATGCCTGGAAGTGACCAATGATGTGCCCATGATGTGTCTCCTTAAGTTGGATGAATAATGATGGTAGCATGATTGGAGGTGAAGATTTAAAACAAGAATGGGGTGAAACAATGGTTCATCAACATTATTCTAAAGTAATATAATAAACTAAGTGTAATGGCTCAAGACTCCATTAGGTAATGGTAAAAAAATGAGAAGATAAAGGAATGAGGCTCATTCATGCAAGCATAGACTATGTGGAATCCCATACCTATGGTACAAAGTGGCATGGGTGTCAACATGTGAAATGTGCTAAACTACGGAAACTTATACAAGGATGAGCACTAGCATTCAATGAGAACAAAACAGTGGCTTAGAGAGGTTAAGTTGCTTGTTGGTTTGGGGTGGAACCTTTGGTAAAATGAAAGGGAAATAATAGGAAAAAATGCATTGTATCATAGGAATATAATAATCCTAAGTTCTATTTCAATGAGTTATACCTAAATAAAACCCACCAAAAATTGTAAAATTTAGGAAAAAGGGATTCCAATAAAAGTCCTAGACACAAAAACAAATTATTCAACATGACAATGCCTAAAAATGGAATCCAATTATGTGAATAGTATAAAAAACAGACCTTGTATACTCCCAGAGAGTTTGTGTCAAAATTTAGGGCCAGAAAGC